>OX235271.1:166576504-166595621 GCA_944472155.2 Trichobilharzia szidati
CGCTCGACGATGCGCTTCAAGGGAGTGAATGTGTTTGATGCCTTCCTTAGATATCTCAGTTACTCTTTACTTACAGAACAGTTATAATGGTTTATAAATCATTCATCCATTATGGGATTTACCTTCGTCAACTTCAAACGAAACACGAGATTCAGCAAAGGTACTCAATTTGACAGTTTCACTTACTACAGCTGTACAATCGTATTTTTTTTATTCCTTTACGTTCCTAGTGGAACATAGGGCTTCAAGCTAGAGCTTTGAAGTTTCGGTAGCAGTGGTATATGTTTTTACGGGATGGGGTTGCCAGCATCATGTCCAGCCTTGCCTCTTTACCAACCGTATTACTTACTGGCTTAGCGAGGTAAAGGAATGCGTCGGCCGGGGGTCGAACAATCATACAAAATCATATACAATTCGTTTCACAAGTATATCCAATAGTTTCACATTTAAAACAAAGTAACAAAACAGATAAATGCAATGGCACAGGGTTCATTTAACGCAAGTGTAATAAAGGTGAATAATTATAGAGTTTTGTTGCATATGCGTTGGTATAAATCTCAGAATATATAGGATTAGATTATTCGATATTCGCATTAAACGTATATGTTGCCTTGATACGATATTAGCAGAAATAAATTTTGAAAACATTTTTGGTGGAAAACAAATATCTATTTTATTTCATAGATGAAAATATCAAGCGAAGTGTTGTCTGTTTTCTACGAACAAGTAAATGTTGTATATAAACCTTGGCATCAAAGGTAACTTAGCTTCTGACATTGTGAGAGGTCTTACACTTTATAAAGAGACATTTGTTGTTATTAAATGGTTGGAAGCAATCGGCAGGAAACCCTTGGACCTAGGCTTCGTGCTAGTTGGCACGCATCGTTAAGGCGTATCTGCAACCTCGACGGAACTCATGTCCCTTCCGAGATCCGAACTCGCCCCACTCAGTGATGCAATCACATATGTTACCACTGAGGAGCTGTTCGGACTCGCGATTGACCTCCGGTAGAACCGTATTGGATAATTTTTATTGGACACTAGTCAGTAACTAGTGTAATGTGTTTAGTCCTTTGGTGCAGACTGAGTTCTGTCAGTGAAGTTTGCAATGTGGCCACTATGCCACTAGGTGGTGACTCTCCATCTCGGTGCACTGTGAATTGTTGATATTAGATGATTGGAAGGAAGCTGGAAGGAAGAAATTTGCAGGAAGCTTTACACTAGTTACTGACTAGTGTTCAGTCAAAGACATTTGTTGTAGCCATGCTTTGCACTCAGTCAACCAGTTTTCTAACAACTCAGAAGATAAGATAATGGTGTTGATCAACTCTTCATCTGTATTCTAGTAGATGTGCGTTTGTGGAACTACGCCGTTACAAGCATATTCTGTTCAGGAAGATGCAAGAACACTGACTTGCATGGTTGCAGAGAGTTAGTGGTGGGCCTATAAAAAGTCTGATAATTGAACATGTTGTTGTTAGCAGTCATTCTATCTAAGTAACTTCATCCTTTAAAGTTATCTACAAGGCAAAAAAGAAAATCTACCAAAATCAGTCGGTGTCCACCTCCTACCGTGGTCTCTTCAATCTGTAATGCTGAAATAATCTGATATCAAGAGATATCACATCTTTATTCGAAGAATTCATGTCCTGTCTACAATCGCTGAATCCAAAGGTCTCACGGACGAAGTAAGTGAATAATTGAAAGTGCTCAAGTCAGCAACGAGATCTCCTTCCGTAACTTCACTTCACAGTTGTACAGTTATTTCCTAACAGGTTCCAAAAAAGCACCTAAACATTAAGCGATTAAATTGTAGGGCGATCCAGATATTTAGAATCTGGAAAACTGTAAAATTGTCACATTATTAGTCGTACTGCTCTAATCTTTCCATCATGGTATTTACTACTAAACTGATAGTTTATCGATCCTTTTCAAAAACTTTGAGTTACTTTGTTTATGTAGTCTTTCCGATCCCTGAGAAATACACTTGCAGGCTGTGTTTATAATGTATGTCTCTTTTTTGCATCAGCTGTTCAGGATATTATTATTTGTGTCGTTTTGTTAACAGACATCTTGAGGTGTATATGCCAAAAGTCGATAATGGTCTGAAAATCCTTGCGGGATCATTAGTTTGTCATTTTGATGAAAGTTGTTAATGCATTATGCACTTGGTCTCATTACGCAACAGTTTATCGACAATTACTCACCTTTACTGTGCCTCCATCATATTTTGATTGGCATCCATTAATCATAACCGCTTTGCATTTATCTTGTTTATTACGGTGTTTGAAATGTGAAATTATTGGTTACATTCGTGAAAGAAATTGTGTATGATTACGATTGTAAAGCTTTAGTGAATGAAAGTGTCGAAAAGTCTATTTGTTGAATCATGCTTCCTTTTTTTCCTCAGAAAATACCGTTCTATATTAGATGAAGTGTTATGCCTAACTAATATATGAGTAGTATAAACTAGTATCTCCATATCAGTTTAATCACTTCATTTAATTCAGCTATCGTATAAATTAACTGAAATAAATGCCAAATCAGGACTTTTCATTTTCGGTGAATTTAAGCCTACTCACAACATTGGAATTTTAGTCAATCACTGGTTCATGTTTTCGTATCATTTCGCATTTAGTCGTGGTTCTCGCACATGCGAAATCTGTTCACCAGACGAGGTTATGGTAGTTCATTTTGTGTCACAGAATAGTAGTTGGTTTTGTTGTTGTATGTTTATTAGACAGTGTCTAGGTGGTTTTAAGTATTAGTATTATTGTTATGCCATTCAAGGTCTGTTATTTATGCGTAGGTGGGTATTTAATTTGTATACTAATTGTGTTTAATAAGACAAATTGCAGGAACCACCCACACAAATAGATATTGGACAGAATATTTATCATATTAGAGGTTCGTCATGAATTTAATTGGATATATAAAAGCATATCGTCTCAGTGTATCGTTGGGATTTTGACTAGATCGTTCACAATTGAAGTCCTTATATTTTACCGTGATTTGCGGGGTAAGACCAAACGATTTATATAGGCATCAAATTGTTTGGGAACTGAACGCAACTTGGTATTTTGTAAAGCAAACTGCAGAAATGTAATTAATGTGGTAATGAAACTGTAAACTATTTGATGATATAATACACATTAAGGCTTTAGATTTTATTTTTGTCGTGTGATATAGTGACTTTGAAAACTGTGCTAATAAGAGTGAACGGTGTATTGCAAATACTATGAAAAGGTTGGTAAACAGTGTTGATAGATGATACTAGTAGTCTTAAGAAGTCGTAGGACTCGAGTATCAGAATAAAATGATTGAAGATGTATAAGAATACTCTTCGATAGAAATGAACTATGAACTTACTTCCCGCCATTTTCAATCAAATGATTTAGGGTTTCTAACTATCTGGAAACTCAAACTAAAAGGTTTACGCTTTTTTTAACTTATCAAATCGGCAGTCAGCGATAAGTCATAGATAAGTGATATCGGTGTGTAAATATTCCCAATTTTTTTTTGATTACACACTGGTCAGTAACTAGTGTAATATGTCTAGTCCTATCTTCGCTGCAGACTGAATTCTATCAGTCAAGCTTGCAATGTGGCCACCATGCTAGGTGGCTCGCCATTACGGTGCACTGTGAATTGCTGGTATTAGATGGTTGGAGGAAATTTGCAGGAAGCCTTGAACCTAGGTTTCGCGCTAGTTGGCACTCATCAGCAAGGCGTACCTTGAAGGAACTCATGTCCCTTCCGAGATTCGAACCCGCCTCACCCAGTGCTGCAGTCAGTGTTCAGTGGTAACGTCTCTGGCTTCCTGCCGATTGTCTCCAACCATCTAATATTCCCAGTTTTGTTGCAGGCCAAATCTACGCTGGGTTGTTGTCTTGCTTACGCAACAAATGTCTTTTTATTTCAGTTGATAAGGGCGATTTTACGAACACAATAATAATAATGTCATCATAATAATTATGATGAATAATAATAATAACAATAATAATAATCAAATGACCGTGGCCATCAAAAATACTACCAGCTACATGTTGAGAAAAGCACCACTGTTTAATACACTGCCGAAAGAGATATTCATATGTGTAACAGGCACCGTATATTGGCTGGAACTAATCGAATTTTCTGTATCTGTTCTGAAGTCTAGTTGGTTACTAAACCGCTAGGAGTAGCTGGTTAGTGTCTTCAGCTATTTCACTTCATGTTCTTAGAGTAGAATGCATTTGTGACTTCAAAAGAAAACGTGACATCAACTAAGACTTGTTTCTCATATCATGTAACTGTTTTGATCAACATTGTATGACTGAATTGATTTAATTTTTAAATTTACTTCTCACTTCATTTCCACTATCTTATAGAAATTCTGTACGTATGGCTGTCCGCAAACTGACGTATGCACCCAATGAACCAGGCCAACAGCCATCGGCTGAATTATCACGAGACTTTCTTATGAGTGTTGGTAGTCTTCGAGTGGAAGCGACGCTAGACAAAAATGTAATTAACAATTTATTTAATGTGCTAACATCTAATGATTATGTATTTTAAAATTGTTGTATGCAATCTAATATGTTACACTTAAGAATCACTCATCACCGATTAAGGCGGGCTTTTAGGTTCACATCTGTTCATCTGTTTCTACATTAATTCTAAAGTTTTGTGCAGCATTAATCACACTTTCTGCATTTGGTTTTCCAAATATCCATTATGCCATTTTGAAAAATAAGATTTATGTTCAAAAACAGTACATAACTACTTATTTTTACCATTTGAAATGACAACCTGCTCTAAAACGTCTTTGAAATGGTTTCATGATTTCATCATGAACTGACATCGATTAGAGGACCATTGGAAAACCAGGGAGTAGTGGAAAGCTGTTTCGTCCTAGTTTGGGACTTTTCATCAGTGCGCACGCACTGAGCTCGTCGACAACTAAACCACTAGGATCCGATCCAATGGCCCATGAATTCCAACTTCTGCTAATTCATGATACGGCGCGACCACTAGCGAATGTCATCGGCGAGTATTGGTCCTCACACTCGACCTGCTGCACCTCACTAGTCACGACTTCCCACTAGAACCCAGGTAACTACCTACCTGAATAGGGTTAGTCACTAGTAAGCACCAAGTGTTGGTTTGCGGGGATTTGATTGATTTCAGGATTTACAGGTTTTCCTGTGGTCGTCTAACCGATATCGGTTGATGATGGAATTCTGAAACCAATCAAATTCCTACAAACCAACACTTGAATATTTTTGAAATGTTGTATACAAACATTGCTTTTTATATGAGAGTAACATTGCATCAGTAGTTTAGTTACTGTCTTCAATAGTATCTTATTCGTTCACTTCGATGAAGTATTTAGCTAAGATTATTGTCTTTGCAATGTCTTGTGAATCTTGTAAGCTTTACTGACTACTTATTCTTGTATTATCTGGACAAATCAGTTTGCCTGTTTATGGATTCAAAGTTTTTGACTAGCCCAAATCGTACGCGTTCTTATTCATGTATACTGATTCTGTGTGTAAGTAACGTCCATTTTTTATAGATTTACTCAGCTGATGAGTTTTAAGTGAATGAATAACGACGATTCTTATTCAGGAGATTAGAGCGCTGGTTGCATGAAAACCATCTGAAAGAATTTCTGAACATTGATTGTGAGGTTATCGGAGAAAGAATACGATGACTATTAGATGCCTGTCTTAAGCATTATAATCAGTAACTATGTACTAAAAGTGTCTATATTCTCCCATGGGAAGAATCGAAAGTAGTAATGTGAAGGATGCATTTATTGTGCCATCTGGTTAGTAGACAAGATGGGGGGAGAAGTCAAAATGATGTTTTGTGTATCATAGGGTCTTCCTCCTGGAGATCATATTCATATCTTGTATATAGCTCAGGATTGTGCAACAAATATGCAGGAAGAAATGAAGGTGGATTGGCCATACTCTGAGAAAACCATCAAGTGACATCACACGACAGGCCATCGCTCGAGTGGAACCCGAATGGGAAGTGGCGAGTTGGTCGTCAGTGCGAGGGTGACATGGAGGAGGTCATGTTAAGAGGAGATGAAAGAATGTGGGCGAATGTGGAGCCAGGTGAAAACGTTGGCAGATAACCGGACGGAATGGAGACGTGCGATTGAAGCCCTATGTTCCTCTAGGAACTAAAGGAAACAATAATAATAATGTAGCTCAGGTTATAACTGAAACGTACAGTTTGATAACATGTATTTTTCTAGTCTGATAGTATTCATTCACTGAGAAGTCTACTCTGTCGAGCTATATAGAAGTTCGCCTCAATCCATTACTTTAGTGAATACTTTGACTATGCTTGCAGTTGATTGAGGTCCTGGTCTCTCGTAAACTATCATTTAATTTTTTTCAAGAGTTAGATATGGGGATTTGATTTGTTTCAAGTTTTGATCACGGATTGATTGATATCGATTGGAGAGCCATCGAGAACCAGGGAGTAATGGACAGCTGTTTCGTTCTAGTTTGAAACTCTTCAAGAGCATGCAACGACAATTCCATCGGGAATTGAAATCAAGACCTACAGGTTACAAGACCAAGCTTGTTGATCACTCAGCCATTTAAACGTGAATCCAAGGACCGATGGATTCCGATTTCCGTCAGTTGGCGATTTTAGCGTGATCACCAGCCAATGTTATCGGCGAGTATTTGTCCTCCCACTCGACCTGGTGGTGTATCTCACTAGTCACAGCTTCTCACTAAAACTCAAACTAGGATGAGATAGCTCTTCAGTATTACCTGGTTTTCAGCGGTTTTTATAAAAGTTACTTTCTGCTGAAGTAACACCATGTTGTCGAGTCCCAACAACCTCAGGGTATGAACTTAAAGTTTTCTGTAAGCTCGGTGGTAGTATCTACTGAATAAATATATATATATATATCCATTCTATCAATGCTTTTGTGGATAGTGAATAGTCGTAGTTCATAGACATTTACAAGAAAATTTGTCCTAGCGTAAATTGAATCCTTGTTCTTCTACTGACTTGTAAATTAATTCAGTATTCATTCATTTAGGAACTATCCATCATGCAAATTTTTAATTAACATCTACAGCGAGATTTGTTGAATAGGAAATAACTTTTTTAAAATTTATTTGCTGGTATATATACTCTTATGTAGATGCATTTTAAAGTATACGTGATTGTTGAAATACTATCTGTACTCAATATATATATATAGACATTTTAATCTCGCCTACGAATCTGTTATTTATTTTTTCTGTCTGTGAAGACTATAAATACATTTTGTTGATGTGTACTACTATTACTACTCCTACTAAATCCATAATATGTCCCAACTATTTCAATCTATGAAGCTTCTAAACTTCGTTGATTGACATTCTCTGTTTACGTAATGGTCTACATCTAGCCATGTGATGACTTATTGTATTGTTGCGATGGAATAAAGACGATATGTATATATATGGTAGAAAACTCCCAATTTTTTTGCACTTCCCATTTTCAGCGACTGTTTCTCACACTCGTAAAAGAGAATAGAGCAAACTAATATGGATTCCATCTACCTTGTGGTAGGTAACCTCCAAGGATGGCCAACAGTTTTGTTAAATGCCAAGTAGGCCTTCAGTATCCAATCACTTGCGGGTGATGTAGCCTACCAAATAGATGAAATAGTCAATATATGTAGCTGCTAACTGGAGACTAGTTAGTAACTAGTGCAATGTGTCTAGTCTTTAGTTTGGTGCAGAGTACATTCTGTCAGTGATGCTTGCAATGTGGCCACTATGTCACTAGGTGGCTCGCCATCACGATGCTTCACGATGAATTGTTGATATTAGATGATTGGAAGCAATCGGCAGGAAGCCTCCAACCTGTAGCTATTTCACTAGGAGTCAGTTCAAACTAGTCGTGCAGAATTATCATCCTACGCTTGACGGTAGTGAAGCATATGCTGAGTATTTGTTGTTCCGCTCGTAAGCTTATTCTTTACATAGCCGCGACTGGTGTAGATTTGATGTGGATACGTTCTGTAATTATAATTAACTTAGTTTTTTATAGTTTGGTTTGTAAGGGTTAGTTATGTTTTTACGAGTTGATCACAGATTGATATCAGTTAGAGAACCATTGAAAACCAGGAAGTACTGGACAGCTGTTTCATCCTAGTTTGGGTAACAGCTGTCCAGTACTCCCTGGTTTTCAATGGTTCTCTAACTGATATCAATCTGTGATCAACTCGTAAAAACATAACTAACCCTTACAAACCAAACTATAGAAAATTAATCTGATGATCGCTAGTGACTTGTTCAGGATGGAGTTTCCTGGAGTTCTAGTGAGAAGTCGTGACCAGTGAGGTTCAACCAGTTGTCACATGTGAGGATGGATGTCCAACCAACGACAATGGTTGGGGTCGCGCTAAAATCACGAATTGTAAGAAGTTAGAATTCATGAGCCATTAAATCGGGTCTTAGTGGCTGAATGGTATACGAGCTTGCCTTGTAACTGGAATGTCCTGGGTTCGAGTCCCAGTGGGTGCATACTGACGATGATTCCCAAACTACTATGAAACAGCTGTCCAGTACTCCTTATTTTTCAATGGTTCTCTAACTGATATCGATCCGTGATCAACTCGTAAAAAAATAATTAACTCAGACTTTTTTATTTTGTTCAGTATAGAGAAGTTTGTGATTACTTTCTTTTCCATAATATTTCCCTTGAAATACACGCAGTGAATAATAGTTATAATACATGACAATATTAGTGTAATTTGACACGACTTTATTCAGTGAAATCGTTCTTTTTTTCAAAGTTATTCATTTAAGGTGATGTCTTCTTCTGGAAATCTTTAAAGATGCATTGAAATTTAATATTTCAAAAGCAAACAAAACTTCAAACTCTATAGCAATGTTTTTATATGTACATATATATTCGTTCTTGATTTTAGGCAACATTCATCTTGTTATTCTATTCATATCCTTCTCCGTCCATCCATCTCCTTGCGTCCTGTTTTTAGTTTAATTTATAATTCCTTCCTTTTGTGTTTCTGTACACTGTGTGAACTGATGCGCAGTTAGTTGTTTTAGATTTCAGGTTGTCACTCAAACCAAGTGTTTGCCATTTCGCATGCAAATATATATAGTAACATATCTTTCGTCCATCCATTTCTCTGCTTCTTTACTGAATTCTGTATGTCTTCATGCTTATTTTTCATTCTCTCTTTTCCTTCTTTCCTTTCTCCTCTTTGTCAATGCATTTGTCATTGTATTTATTAGGTATAAGTAAGTAAGTAAGTACTCTGCCTCTTTTTGACGATCAGTAATATTTTTTCTGCATTGTTCCTAGGTATGTTTTCATTAACAGGGAATAAATTTATCTCTATATATTTTGTTGCTGAGAGGCTTAAGGTTGTAGAAAAACAAGGAAACTTCCATTCCTTGTGCGCACTTATCTGTTCATCTATTTATTTATTTGTTTGCTTATTTGTTTATTTTTTTTCGGTGTTTTCTATTTTCTGTTGTAGAAATATTTTCATGGAGAGAAAATCTTTGTCAACTTACTTGTAGATAATAATTCGAATAAAACAATCAAACGTATCAAGCTCTCAGGTAACTGCTCATTATATGAGCAACAATTGATTTTCAAAAAAAATTCACTTCGTGAAAATAAAACACGCAGTTCAGCGGAGAGTCAGTCTCTTTCCGGCGGCGAATTCATTCAATTAACTGTACAATCACAATTATTCAAGTGTTGGTTTGTAGGGATTTTGTTTGATTGGATGGAGGATTTTTCATCATGAGCTGACATTAGTTAGAGAACCATTGGAAAACCTGGGAGTACTGGACAGCTGTTTCGTCCTAGTTTGGGACTCTTCACAATTATCTATAATTATTTTTGTATGTGTATGTGTGTGTACATTAGGTTTGTCCGATAGGAATAAAAATAAGTTAGGGTTATTGTTTACATCACCAAAATATTTCCAAAATGCGACGAGTAATCAAATTGTAACTAGGATGCGCGGGGGGAGGGTTAAAGATTAGTAAGTAAGAGGATAGTGGTGATGAGTTGTCCAAAAATGGTTGTCAATATTAGTCGATGCATAAGGGAAGTTGAATAAGTGTATTGTAGTTGCTCAATAAGATAATGAGTGCGTTGTGATTAGGATGTACAAAGAAGCGAAGGAAAATATGGAATTATGTAAGAGTTGTGAAGAAATACAGGTGTTACAAGGAGTTGGAAAAGCAGGCACACAAACATCAGGTCACTAGAAATCAACACGGTTGTTGTCATGATAGCAGAAGTGGTTGAATGGCTTTCTTTTGTATGGTGGCTGTATAAGGAGTGCGATTATCGAATACCTTGTCAACACTAACCATTCCATCTTAACAAACGCCTCCTTCAAAGTAATCTACAGAGCCAAGAATAACCTACCAGATGCAATACGCTTTCGTCTCGTTTGCATTGCTGAAGCCTTAGCCATTCAGTTGAAAAAACCAGAGTTATGTATGCAAAAGAAAATCATCTAATCACTGCTGCTATCATGGTAACAGCCGTGTTGACTTCTACTGACTTGATGTTTGTGTTCTTGTTTTTTTCTTTCTAACTCCTTATAACGTTTGTAATTTTTAGAACTCTTACATAATTCCATATTTTCCTTCGTTTCTATGTTCATCCTAATCACAACTCACTCATTAAACTATTGATTTTTTTACTGAACTGTTTCACGCCTATTCAACTTCTTTTATGTGTTAATAAATATGGTTTTTGACAACACATCACCACTACCCTCTTACTAATCTTCACCCCCGTAGTTACAGTTTGATTACTCGTCACATTTTTGAAATGTCTTGACAACAATAACCCTAACTTATTTTTATTCCTATCGGGCAAACCTAATGTGTACACACACAAATGATTATACATAATTGTGAATGTACAGTTAATTGAATGAATTCGCCGCCGGAAAGAGACTGACTCTCCGCTGAACTGCATGTTTTGTTTTCATTAATGTCTGTATGGGGATTATTCATGAATTCATTTATTGCATGCGTCTGTTTTTTCAAGTATGTTCACGTGTTTTCCTTATACACATACACTTTATCTTTACTAAATCGAAGAGGAGGATTATGAGGTTTGAATGTATGTGTGCTCAGAACTCAATTCCTGTATTATGATTTACTCAACTTACTATGTGTACTTGATTGAAATAAGAGTAAAACAGATTGCATGAAGTGTTATCACCTTAAGAAGTGGATATTTGTTGATTCAAACATCGGACTAGACAATGCTATACATATTGTAGCGGTGGAAACTGACGTGTTATGGTCTGAACGATGGAAATCAGTCTTCACGTTCTACTGTATAGCTAACCAAAGCACCCTTGAGTTACACACGGTCTCAGAGTGCCCTGACAACAGCAAAACGACAGTTGTTTGCGATAAGATCTGTGGCACTATTTAACAGTAGCAACATAAGAAAACTCAAAATCACCTCAGCAATGCCGTTGGACCGATATGTATAGATCCAATTACTTTTCGGAAACGAAGGAAGAACTATAAAACAGAATTGTTTAACCAAAATCAACCTAAGAGATTTCCAGTACAAAACAAGTATGTCGAAAAATTAGTAACCAAAAATCATCCGTGTAAAGTACCTGAAAAGAATCAAGTAGCATATTCTCAACAAGATGAGATCAAAACCCTGTCAGCAAGAATCATACATTAAACACTTCTAACCGGTAGTCCGAAGTCAAAATCTCCACGATCAGCGTTGGTTTCATTCACTCAAGTTCACAATCGCAAAACAACACATTATCAACACCATCACATAAGATCAAATGGAAGCGTTTAGATTACGGATTATACAAGTGCAAAGACAAATAATAAGGATTAAGCCATTGGGTATATTTGTTTAAAAATTTTGTTTTAGGCTAATTATTCATAACATCATAGTCATTTCGTTTCCGCCTTTTTTTTACAGTTCGACAGTATACTCAAATCTATGTTCAAAGTCCAATTCACTTCAAATGCTCCGTTGATGAGATTCAGTCAGAGTAAGGACACCATAATCTTTCCTTTTTTTCTTTTCTGTATTTACGTTTAATTATTTATGATTTCAGTTTACTTATGATGTATATTTTGTTCAGTAATAATGTTTTTAGGTTAAGGTATAACCTTTCAAGTTTCATGAAGTCAGTTGGTGGGTAGTGACTAGCAGTGGAATCCAGGATGCCCATTTCGTCCTATTTGGGACTCGTCAGTTGGATGTACCTGCATTCCTCAGTGAGTGATGGTGTTCCCACCGAGGCTCGAACCCAGTACCCCTAGTTTCAGACGCCAAAGCGTTATCCACTAGAGCTCCTGGGCCACGAGGGTCACCTCTTGTGCAACATTGGGAAGACCATCAGTCACTGGGAAATGCAGCTATATCCAGCTGGAGAGTCTCAAATAGGACGAAATGCGCATCCTGGATTCCACCGCTAGTCACCATCCACTAGTTGATTTCAAGTTATATGACCAGATATCGTTGAAGCGTCTGCACAAAGAGCCGAAATGTCAACCTGAGACCGAGCACTTTAGTCCAGTTAGTCGACGGTAAAATCTAAAATTGAATTAGATACTATCAAGTTTCAGTTTTAGTTGAATATAATTTCTTGACTTTTTTGGATATTTTTATTATTGGTAGTGCGTCCTGATATTACGTTTACCACATGAAAACTCGCTTCACGAGTTGGTAAAATTAAACCTTCCTACGTTATGACCCATGATCGGACAGTACACAATTTGGTTTACGGAATCATATGTGCTTATAATATCTGTATGGGCTAGTTAGTGGAATTCTTTGGGCAACTCATGACACATGCTCGTCGGAATCGCCGTTACTTAACTTCCTTAATTTTCTTCCCAAATCACAATCAATCTGTGTTCTGTTGAGGTAGTGTCGTTAATTGCTGGTTGACTTCTGATTTCTTGACTTTTCTATGATCACTTGTCCTTCGAATAAATAAGTGTATCAGGGTTGGAATCAGAGTTATGTTGATGATCAAGTTGTAGTGGGTCATGCTTCGTACTCTGTCTTCAGTAGTTCAGCTTTACCATACAGTGTTGACAAACAGTCAGCTATTACGTCTTCATCAATCAGTTGCAGACGGTTCAAAAGAGAGTTAAAATAGACAAAACAAGAACATACATTTTTTCTTCGACTGAGTAAAAAT
Organism: Trichobilharzia szidati; assembly: GCA_944472155.2. NCBI lineage: Eukaryota > Metazoa > Platyhelminthes > Trematoda > Strigeidida > Schistosomatidae > Trichobilharzia > Trichobilharzia szidati. The sequence goes on from OX235271.1 coordinate 166,589,709, forward strand.
CAAGCATGAATTTTTATTAATTGCTCTTAAGAAGTTTGGATCAGTATGCCTAAGGAAATGTTGGAATTATATTTCAATTTCTCTGCGATTTTACCAATATAATTTTTACGTATGTGTACTTCTTACTCGGCGCCCAATTACTTCGGAACTATTCGGTCAAATCTTCATCACAGTTCGTATGAATGAAGATCTTAGTTTTGACGTATTAGCAAAGAGTGTAATAAGATAACATCAACACTTGAATCTATACGGTAAGAAACTAGTTGTTTATATGATAAGATTGGAGACACTTTTGGTAGATAGATGGCCTACGATAAGACACTATTCCAATGTATGTCTGGCGGTTGCGTTGTCTTGCCACTTTCTTTTCCTGGTACGTTTTTTGTGGTCAACTCATACACGTAAACGTAAGCCCCACTCGTAGTAATTTCAGGGGTTTCGTGTTGCAGAAGTATATCGTCTGTTTTAGTGGGTAGTCAACGAGCATTTTTGTATTACTCAGACAGTCTTTAAGCACTCGTTTTTTGTCTCAGAATCCTTTTTTCCTGCATGCGTTAGAACACAACTTCACAACTCTGTCTGCTTGTTCTAGGACGGTAACTACTCCATCACCGCATAGCTGAGAAGTACGAATCGCCTATATATTAATGGCATCTTTAGCGTTATCTGTCAACGATTCAGTTCCTTAATCCTACCAAATGTTTTTTGTGCCTCTTAGTTCCGCGAAAACTTCGTATTATTGAGCAAATAATGCAGGTTTGCATGAACCGACCGTAGAAGGCTTACTCTTCTCAACAGTTGTCTCAAGTTTCTTTTCTGATTTAGTGTTGCACAATGCTTATAGTAGTCAGAATCCTTGGGTAACGGTTTTATTTTTCCATTTCCCTGTAGAGTGACATTTGTTCTTATTAATTCTTCGTAGTTTAATTTCTTCACACCTACGACACTATGCCGAAAATTAAGCACAGAATAACAAATTAGATACTATATTGTTTACGTTTAATTAAAAATAAATTTCACAGAATTATTATTAGTTCAGGAAGTTAGTGAAATCAATCAGGAAGTTATAAGCAGAGAAATTATGATCTTTAAAAGAATCACGAGTTGCCTACAAAGTTTACCCCAACCTGTGAAGTAATGCTTGTTATTGCTTTTCATGATAGAAGTTCCTCAGTCAATGTAGAATATACATTCTAAATTTTAATGCCAGGTGAAGACTTCTAAACTGTCTTAACGAAAATGCATAGCTATTTAAGGAGTTTTATTTGCCATCCAAATTATTACTATTATTATTATTCCCCCGGGTTCCGAGTGGAACGTAGGGCTTCAACAGCACATCCCCATTCTGTTTTAGTCTCTCTGGTCCTCTTGAATTGGCTTCACGATTGCCCATAGTCTATCACCTCCTCCTCGCATGGTCTCCTCAGTGTCACTTTCAGACGCCTGACTAGTCGTTTCGTAGTCGGGTTCAACTCGACAGTCTGCTTGAAGTGCGATGTCACTCAACTGTCTCCATCTCCATTTTCTCCTACATATTTTTTGAGCGATAGGTTCTTGGTTGGCTTATTTCCAGAGTCATTTGTTGCTAATTCTTTCTAGGTATTTGATCTTTAACACAGAGCGAAGGTAGCTGTTGATAAGAATCTTCAGCAGGCCGCTGGAAATGCTTTTCGTAACGCGTGCGCCAAGTTTCTGGCCCATATAGAAGAGCTGACCTAACATTGGTATTGAATATCTGAATTCTGTTCTTTGTGTTGAGTACAGTAGAGATTTCCGTACTGACTTCGGAGTGATAATGGTTTGCCTTGTCTTGCTGATTCCGGCTTTGACATTCTCATCTGTTCTGCCTGTAGTTGGTGCTGCCCAGATAAGTGAAGGAAGTGATCTTGTTTGAATTTATTCCGTTCGATAATGATTGGTTCTTGTTGCTATCCAAATGCAAAATGTTTATTTTATGAAACTCATAAATACTGTACACAGCTGGTCTTACTGTTTGCCAACAAGTTTTTACAGTTGAAAAATTTAGATGTATATGATATTCATTATAATAAAGGTTTCTTGTATTTCCTAATGAATGAAAAACAAAACGATATTGCTTTTACTGACGTTCCGCTATTTAGTGCTGCTAATAGCTTTATCAAAGTATTACTAAACCAGAATTTACAAAATCCCAGCTTATATATAACAACTTAATCATCGTTCCTCAGCGTGGGGTCATTTTTACGTTGTCAAGTTGGCCAATTAGTAAAGATAACAAAACCAGGTGTAGATTGTTGGATTTGATAAGTGTGTAAAATTATAAAAGCAGCATGTGTTTACATAATGAAATTGCTTATCACATTCGTGTTGATTTTGTCATTTCATGGGGGAGGGAGGTGTTGTAACCAGGTCAAATTCTGTTTTAGTCCATCATTCCTATTCAGAAAATTTGGATTCTACTTGATATGAAGTGTTTCTCATGATGTGGGACATTCTTTGTGATTTCTGAAATTTTTCTAGATTATTTCAGTATTGTCAAAATCAATTTTCTGACCTGATTCTATAGCGTGTAGACCTATGGCTGATGAGTTTTCAAGCTTTTCTAGTTCACTAATTGGATTTGTCGATAGTCGAACAGATACTCTATGGTGTTCATTTCTTCTGATTTTGATTTCTCGAGATTTTGGTCCGATGTATATCACATCACATTCCAAGCATTTTATTTTATAGACACAATTATATAGAGAATCTTTAGGGATTTGATCTTTTATATGGACAAGGTTGTTTCACAGAGTGTCTAATGTTTTGAAGAAAACTCTGACGTCGAGCTTATTGAGTACTCTTCTGATATCGTCTGACGTCTCTGCTCTATATGGAATGACAACTGTTGAGGTCCATGTTTTCAGAACACGTTTTCGACCATACTTAATGTCAGTGTTGATTTTGTTGATGAAGTTCTTTGGGTAGTTGTTTTGCTTGAGAGTCTCAGTAATGTTTGATATTTCTTCTTCTTTTTCCTTCCCATCCATTATCAAAGTGTGCTCGTCTAAGACTACCTGGTCTAGTATTATTAATGGACTATTTTTAATGACTACAAACATTCTGTGACTTATTCAGAATTAAATGATATCGCATATTTCATGCGCAGTATTATGATTGGTGTTTTTCATTGTTTGCTCAAATGTTTTTCAAATATTTTTAATGTAGACATTAAAAGAAAAGAAAATTCTTCCCACATAGTAACGAAGGAGATTAAGGGTCATAATAATTTTCAACTTGACATGAAAGTTTGAAGGTGTGAATATGGATTACAAGGGGCTTGGGAAAAATTATACAGGATTAGAAAATAGTTTTTTAACGACTGAAGGTGTGAATAGGACGAGCATGGGAACAAGTTGAAATAGTAGTACTTTCAAAGATGAAAATGAAAAAAGGGAAAATGAAGGGGACGAAAAAACGGGACCGTAGGAGACTAACAGAATTAGATGCACCTACACGTGTGGAGCCAGGTATATCAGCCGTACTCAGCGTTCGCTATCCAAACGCGTCAACAATCAGAATTAGACCCAAAGTAAATGTAGGGGTTGAACGAGTTTCCATTGAACACACATCTCCGGTTTTTCGGTTCATATGGAGAGGGTGTCTGCAGTACAAAGAAGTAGGAAACACACTGCCTTTCGTAGATTTTTGTTTACTTTGAAAATGACTCTGAACGATGAGTCAGTTAACATGCTGTGACAGGTGTTGACGAGGTGTTCAGTTATGGCGCTCCTGATTGCAGCCATGCTGGGTAATCTTCTCTAACACGTTTTGATAGGACCCGCATAGATTGACCTATGTACTTAACTCTACACGAGCAGGTGAACTGACATATGCACATTGAAGTGTTCACATGCGGAAGCCTGTGCTTCACATTGCTCCGAAGCAGTGGGCGGTTGGAAAATATCACTCTTAAAGTCGCTGCAGCAAAGGTCTTCTTTAGGAAGCTCAAGATTCTCCTTTTAAGGACATCTGCTGCTGGGTCTCCCCTGAATTCCAGACTCAAATATAGTGTTTTCTTTGACACTGAGGTGCATTCTTCCCCTTTGGCTTAAGTTTCTTGTTCTTCTCCACGAAACGCGCTGGGTATCCATCCGGAGTCAGCATGTTTTTGAGAAACAGAAGCTCTCCTTCTAAGCAGTCATCGCTGCGAATTCTTCTGGTACTGTGAGCTAGCGAGATGATGAGAGCTCTCTTTCGACTGATGGGTATCCAACTGTAGAAGTTTGTTATTTGGCTATTCCATAATGGTTTTCTGTGGATAGATCTCTTCAGAGTTCTATCGTCTCTTCTTATCAACTTGACGTCCAGGAATGGAATCTTTGATTCATTTTCAACTTCCATTGTAAGTTCAATTGAAGGATGGCAGTAGTTAAACTCCTGTAAGATACAATTTAAATCAGAATCATCCTGACGAACTATAAAAGTGTCATCGACGTGCCTTTTCGTACAGCAGCAATTTTTCCATTGTTGATTTTAAGATTCCATTTTCCAAGTTGGCCATGAAATAGTCTGCCAAAAGTGGGCCAAGAGGAGAGCCCATGGCAATCCCGTCTTTCTCTCTGTAGATAACGTCAGTCGTTAAAAAACTGTTTTTGTAATCCTACGTAATCTTGTCTCTAAGCCCCTTGTAATCTGTATTCAAACCTTCAAACTTTCATGTCAAGTTGAAAATTATTATGACCCTTAATCTCCTTCGTTACTATATGAAGATTCTTTCCTCTTATGGAATAGTCGATAAAACAGTAAGAAGCTATGATTTATCTGGAAAATGTAGTTTATTCTTGAAACACATTCCTAACATTCTTATCATACAATCACTTGTCATACATATTTGTGCAGAAGTCAAGAGAGTAGAACTACATATGACAATCACGTGTGTGTGTGTGTGTGATCAGAATGTTCAATATGTGTTGTGCCAATAACACTGCACGTGTCAAATAAGTTAAGTCCCCATTGTTTTGTAAAAGGAAGTAATTGCTTTAAATAGATTAGTAATATTTTCAAGCTGTTCCACTGAAATTCGCTATAATTATTGTCTTACTTCTTTTACTGTCTTTTTAAAAAATGAAAAAAAACGAACAAACATTAGGGAACGCTTTCCTATTTTACCCAGTCAAACTGGTTGGTGTAAAGTCTATCGTCTTTGCCCATCTTTAACGCACAATCGGGACAAGATCGGTATTGCAATGGATGGTGATTTAAAACAAGAAGATACCAACTTAGCCTCATCAACAATGTGAGTTTTTGTTGTTAGTTTTCACATACTGTTTCATTTCTGTTACTTCTATGATTAAATTTACCCTGTTAAGCATCTTATGTTTGCGTCGCTGTGATGTCAGCCTGGCTGTTAAAGGATCAGGCTTACAATTCTTTGAGGTGCGCAGTTTTCTACGTTTCTGAAATTTGGCCTCTCCAAGCTAACAATGTGTAGCGACCCTGTGTATTCGGTCATTGTTGTCTCCATAAAATTGCCTGCGTCTTCGTGTGATTAATTCTGAGGTTCGGCAGCATGGATTTTCACATGGTACAGGTCACCATTCATTGAGTGTCGTCATCTGGAAACACCGGCTTCTGTGGCTTGAACATGTACGACGAATGTCATCCCTGAGGCTCACGTAACGGTCTCTGTTCGCTAGCTCTGAGACTGGATGGATGCCTATAACGGGGCACTGTGGGATGAAGGATATTGGTGTTAAGTGAGCATCAGTTGGTAAATCACGACTTCCTGGTTGGGGTCTGAGAGTTAGTTAGAATCGGTGTCTCGAGACGTTATCAGATATGCTTCACCTCTCTTCTTTCTTCCCCTTCGAAAAGTAACGTGGTGTTGAATGATCGTGACAAGTACGCTTACTGCATGACCCCCTGAATTATTCTACCCCTATTTTCCATATA
>OX235271.1:166596121-166615000 GCA_944472155.2 Trichobilharzia szidati
CATTCTAAAAAGTAATCTAGGTAGGTGGAGAGAGAGGTTGATTACTGAATCCTGGTTCATCGAGTCTACACCCAACACATGCAATAGGAATGATTCATCACTCATACCCGAAATATGGAAAATAATACTACCAATCAAATCAAGTGAAAATCAAGTGAAAAACAATGGAACTATGTAAATGAATTTAGGAAGTCGTGTGATTACCTTGATATGATTATGAGCAATAAATTGTGCTCGGAACGTCATCAGTAAACATTACTATATAACACTGTGAGACTTTATCAAAACAAAATTTAACCATAATGGAATTACACTCTACCACAGTGCACAAGTTTTATTTTTATATTCTTAAAATATATTTGTGAGTCATTTAAAGAAAAGGCGTTCAGCGAAGAGTTACTCTATTCGGCAGTATTCTCAAGCTGTACAATAGCATACATACAGTAAATTATCTTGGCAACAAAAGGAATATTTTCAAAGATGTGTCATTAGAATTGTAAATTTTAAATAAAAGATTACGTAACGTAGAAGGAATTAATCGGGTATAAACTAAAATCAAAATAAATAAGTAAATTTACGGGACTGAGTACAGTTCAATCAAAATTGATCGACAGCCAAGTTAACCACAGTGGTAACAGGAGGAAATTTAATAGGGGGTGAGGGAAAAAAAATAATCTAATTAAAAAACAAAAATTACGTATCTAATGTTTAATATAGATCTGGTCCATTGTAGATTTTATGACTGAACAAACTTCTTTTGCATGCAGAGTTCAGGATCTAACGTGTGAATTGATGTTGCTTCTGAAGTCTGAAGAAGTTTGATTCTTACTCTTTTAGTAAGATCCCCACGTATTCTGTAGATAACTTTGAAGTTAGTTTGTGGGTTAGCATGGTTTCCAGATTCGACCTGGTGTTCCAGGATAGAGTTTCGGGAGGGGATCTTTTTTCTCCTTGATAAAACCACGAGAGTAAGTGTTCGATGATACGTTGGGATAACGTATGCTGAGTATAGCCGACGTACCTACCTCCACAGGAGCAAGTGAACTGTAGATGCACATTGATGAGACCAACAGTGGTAGCTTATCCTTCACGTTCATGCGAATCATTGGTTTTGAAGAGGAGGTTAGTCGAAGTTCAGCCGCGAAGAAGGCTTTCTTCAGTGAGCGGGACAGGCGGTTTCACAGTATATCTGCCGATGTGTCTCCACTGAATTACAGATTCAAATGGAGAAGGTGTTTTGGAAGCAGAAAGTGTGGGCGGTTTTGGTGGTTTAGGCTTCATGGATTTTGTGATGAAACGTTCTGGGTAGTCATTTTCGTGGAGGATTCTTTTCAGAGTGTTCATCTCCTGTTCCATAGTGTGAGGACTTCAAATGCTGTGGATTCAGTTTGCAATTCTAATGACACATCCTTGGAAATATTCCATTAGTGGTAATACAATTTACTATATATATACATATATATATATATATATATGCAATTGTACAGCTTGAGAATGGTATCACCGAAAATACTAACTCTTCGTTGAACGTCTTTCCTTTTTTATGATTCAATGGAGATTTTCAAGCTGATATTTGTGGGTGCTTGTCAGAAACTTTCCTTATGTCATATTAATTATAATATCACAAGACCAATGTGCATAGACTTGTAGTTTTAGGATACATAATTAGGTGACGGGCTAAGATAACCAGTTGGTTTATTTGGAGAGTTGCTGATGAAATCTCAGCACGGTTTTATGAGCATCTTTTGGTGACTACCAGGTTGTATCATATTTCCTGTCTACAAAATATTTGGCTTTCCGATAAGGGATAAACGTAGTGGACAGTGATTTACCCAGTTTTACTTCACAGCTGCGAGATATGGTCGCTGAAGTTGGAGGTATCAGGCGTTTATAGGTGTTCAACAATAGGTGAACTTAAGTTATGGTGTTAAGTATTAATTCAATCAACGAGATTTTTAATATTGATGAATCAAAGTAGCTGGAACATATGTTACACCCACTCAGATACGCCATGCCACCATCTTCTCCAGTGGGTCATGTTAGATCAGTAAGGGTTGATCCTACCAAAACTTAGTATTGATCCTTAGCTGTTGGTTATTCATCCAACCCATATATGGAGGTTGACCCACACGAGGTTCTCATGATGATTAGAATGAATGTTTGAAATCTCTTTATAAAAATACCAAAAATTGTGCAAAACAACGCAGATGTATTGATTTCTTATAATCATTGAAATGGTGAATATCACTACTCCTTACATAATTCCTCCCTTGTGTTGGTTTGCAGGGATTTGATCGGTTACAAGTTTGATCAGTTAGAGAACCATCAGAAAACCTGGGAGCACTGGACACCTGTTTCGTCCCATTTCGGGACTCCTTATCAGCAATTACCAGTCGGGTCCAAATTCAGGACCCTTAGGTTACAAGGCGAGTTCGCAGCTCACTCAGCCACCGGTGACCTACCCAATAGCCCATGAATTACTGATCTTGAGAATTGGCATTATATATGGCGCAACAACCAGCCAATATCATCGGCGAGCACCTGTCCTCTTACCCGATTTGGTTGACTCCTCTGGTCACGACTTCTTACTGTCTCTCTTTGCCTCTGTCTAATACATCTCTGTCAGTTCTTGTCGTCATATTTATTATCATCTTTAATGTGTATTATACAGATTTTCGGCGATTTAGGTTGATACATTTCTCTCATCAGTCATTGAGATATTTACCAGGTCTCAAGATTTTAAGAGATTTGAAGTCCTTATTATTATGAAGCTGAACACAGAACAGGTGATAAACAACTCACTTGTTTTGCTTTTTTCTCTTTACGTCAGACTTCATGTAAACGACTTAAATGAAAATAACTGAAAAGAAAAATGCAACTAGTAATTGTTATTTTCCTGTCCATCTCTTTACTAGACATATTTTCAGTTAGTTGAGCAACTGTGAAACAAGTTGCATGTGTATGTCAATTAAATATTTTAAAGGATTCAATCATTGCAACAGTAGACTTAATATATACGGAAAACGATCATGAAAATAAAATCCGTATACAACTCTAATGTTTCATTTCGTGACTGTATTTAATCTAAATTACTTAGAGAAAAATTCTTCATCGAAAGTATTTTCAACTATTCAGACAAAATTAGTAATCTGTCTACAAACGATTTCGTCAGCAGTATGCTTAGAAGCTAAATAGCTGCTTATAAAGACGTGAAAATGAAGTGTGAACATTTTCTACTTGCGTAAATGATACTTCAACTAAACTTCTTCTTTCATTCTTTGTATTTCGAGTAGAACAGAGGAGTTCAAGCCTTGAAGTGTCATTAATGGTGGAACTACAAGCTTCGCTTTCAACCTTTCCACTTTTCCAGACTTACTATTGGCTAGTAAACTAGGGAAGGCTTAGGAGTTTGTAGGTCGCGAGGTGAAACTGGACCTTTCTCACAGAAAGTGCCTATTACAGAATGTTTTACAAATTTGTCATACAACCAGGGTTAGGAACTGTCAGAAGCTGATTTAGGATTAACTTTGTAGTTCACGATAAATAAATTTTAGTGTTGTATAATGGAAGTTAATTCAGTCTAATTAATAAGTGTCTACACTGATTGGTCAATAGGGAGTATCCATTTTCGTGTTTCTAGTTCATGATGTTGGTGCAAACTGAATTCTACCAGTCAAGCTTGCAATATGGTCACAAATCTATTAGGATTGCCATCGCGGGTCATTCTGAAATGATGTTGCATGATCGGAGACTATCGACACTCGTCAGCAAGGCGTATCTGGAATCTTCAGGGAACTCACTTTCTGCGCCACTCATTGCTAAAGTCAGAGACGTGATCACTGAGTTATTCAGCCTTGGGATCGACCTCATGTGGGATAGTATTGAGTACTTTTACTGATCACTATGTTGTACTCAGTGTCACACGTCTATTCCTGATTGTTTGTGTAAACATAATTCTATCAGCCTGGCTTTCAACTTAATCGGGTTTCAACAGAAAATTGTAAAGAGCATCACACAGATGTAAAAATAACTACCAATTTTAGAATCAAACTCTCAGTTTACGAATTACACATTTCGAGGTAAAATTTCACCACAGTTTTCTGTAGAAACCAGAAAAATATCTAGATCAAAACATGGGATCCAATTGACAACATAAATGAAAATGAAGAAAGCAAGCGATATACCACCGCTAACAAGATCCACTATTCCTAACATGTTCAACTTTCAACTACTCATATAAACCGGACAGTAGTATGTGTGGCAAAGAAAATTTTTCTAATGTCACAGTTTAATTTTGTAAACATTGTTAGCTATTAGAAGTGTTTACTTCAATAAATATGCGAAAATTTTCAATTTTCCTCGGAAGAGTAGTTTTTTGACTAATCTCTTCCAGGAATTTAATATGAAGGAAAACATGTGGTCTTCCCTAGTTCATGCTGAATCAAAACAATCTAAGATGCTGGCTGGTGGTCTCGCTAGAATCATGGATTGGTAGATGCTAGAATTCATGTGCACCGGTGGCACAGCGGTAGAATGCTTGCCGACCACGCATGTGGTCCGGGGTTCGATCCCCTGGCCACCGACGCACTCCTTTACCTCGCTAAGCCAATAATAAGACTGGTAAAGAAGGAAGGTTGGGCATGAGGCTAGCAACCCCATCCCATAAAAATAAACACTACTGCTACCAAAACTTCAAGTCTCTAGCTTGAAGCCCTATGTTCCACTGCGAACGTGAAGGAATAAAAAAAGAATTCATGGGCTGACCGCTGATTCGGGTTCCAGTAGCTGAATGGTCTGTGAGTTTTCCTTGAAATTGGAAGATTTCGGGTTCGAAACTCATTGCGTCCGTACTGCCGATGACTCCCAAACTGGGAAAAAAACAACTGGTTCTCAGTGGTTCTCTAACTGATATCAATCCGTGGGCAAACTTCAATCCAGGATCTGTATCATAAATGCATAGTGCTGTATACTACTGACTGACTAATATGAGTAGTAGGAAACCACTGATTTCAACGAGGATGCTTGCTAGCCAGACCGAAGTGATCTAAACACCGGGAGGTCGGTTAACTCTCTTTGGGCCACGGCCACATAATAACTGATCAGTAGTAAATTAGTATCGTGCGTTTATGTCTACTTTATTGATTGACATTCATAGAATCAAGTCAATCATATGTGGTGACTTGATTAATCTGGGTTTCCAAAGGAAAGTGTGGTGAAATTTCTCCTAGAAGCTGTATAAATTGCAAATCGATAATTAGTTTGCAAATTTTAAATTGAAATTTTTTCGTCACTTGTTTATTTATTTATAGAATAACTTGTGGTAAACTTTCCAACTTCACCAAATGTAATCCCGTCCTTATAACTCCAGTTACCAACATCAACAGTAACACCAGCCAAGATGATTCTGCAAAACAGACCAACTCAAAAACTCCTCAAAATACAACTGTTTCCATAAATATTCAAACATTGAACAAGTCAGTTAAACGTAGACGTCATCATAAACTTGATTCTAAACAGTCGAAAACAAAATCCAATTGGGGTATTATTAATATCCCGCCAACATGTGAAAATATACATTCATCAAATGTCTTGATTGAGTTAAACAAATCATCATTGAACAATGTTACAATGGAGGATGGAAAAAAGAATGGCTGTTCTACTGCTAATGATAATCATCAAAATCACCATAATTATTGTTATTATTACTATTACTATTATTGTTATCATTATTATTATTCACTTCAAAAAGTTCCATATTACAAATCTTTATGGAATGAAAAGATATTCGATGTTAAGACAAAAGATGCTGATGTGGTAAGTGCTAAGGTGCTGTTATTTTTGTTTTATTTAACTGGAGTTATAATTTCATTGACAATATATAATTTACAGTGTATTTTGAGGAAGTCTCCGTTGTCACAATCTGACATAGTCGATGGGGGTACTGGGAAAGTCCGATGAATTAGATGTGCCGGTAATGTGATAATTATGTTCAGCTGTATATATAACGCCTCAGATAGGAGTCAGAGTAGTTAAAATAATAACAGAAGTTTCAATAATAATTATATTATTATTCGTCCCTTGGGTTCCTGGTGAAACAATGGGCTTCGGCAGCACATCGTCATTCCACCCTGTTCTGTGAAGTCTTTTTTTAGCTGGCTTCATGATTGGTAATAAGCTCTCATTTGCTACCCATATGATCTCCCTCATGTCACTGTCAGACTTACCTTTAATTCGTGTCTTCCTATATAGGTTCCACTAGACGGCTTATCCATCCTTATTTCTTTCTGCATACTTTTTGCGGGAGATAGGTTTTTGGTTGTATCGTTGCTAGAATACATAGTTGCTTTGCTGTTCTGGCCAGTCTTCTGTTCTTCAGTATGGAGTCAGCGAAGGCAGATGCTGATGGAAGTCTTCCGCAGACTAGTGGGAATGGTTTGGGTGATGCACCAAGTCTCTAAACTAATGTAGAAGCGCTAGCTTAATATTAGTGTTGAGAATTCAAACCTTTTTTCCCTAGCGCTGAGTTCTAAAGATCTCCATATCGACTGTAGATTGAATAGTGAACACCTGTCTTGCTTTCCGATCTTGGCTAGCTTTGAAGTCCATATCCTTGCCCTCTGCTCAGGACAGGAAAGTGAAAGAAGCGACTTCCTTTAGACTTCTCTCATTGATGGCGACTAGTACTTCTTGTTTTCGTTTGGATTTTTTCATCACCTATATCTTTTCTATATTCATTTGAAGTCCTGTCTTCATTGTCTCTTCTTCCAACCTGACAAAAGTTATTAGGTTAATTTTTTTAGCTGGATAACCTAAGCGCTTTATGGTTTATTGATTTGATTGTTATTATTATTATTATCGCTTTTGCAGCTGCTAACATTTTCAAGTCCTCTCTCCGATAACTGTTTACTATGGTACGATAAGTGAACCGTAGTCGATTGTAATCTAACTTTCGAATCTATTATTAATATTCAATCGCTTACCTGTAAAACATTCGCCCTATTCTTTCTGCTTGATTGATTCACTGTAGTTTATTTGTCACTCACATATATTCCCGTGTATTTCCCATAGTATATATTTAACCCTGTTTACAGAGTATTCACATGAGGAGTTCTACTGAAAAATTTAGTGAATTCGTTAAAAAAACCCTGCTTTATTAACATTTGATGCTTATCTTAAATTAGTTTATTAGCCTACTAAGTGATCTAGCGACAATATTTCGGAAAATGAATTGATAAGTTTATATGTGATGAATCAAAATTAGTAATATACAAAAGAAAATAAATTCAAAATTTGTAAATTACACAGCTCGAGGTGAAGTTTCACCATAATTTCTTTTCAGAACCTGAAATTACTAAGATTGTAACCTATGAGCTGGTAGACAATAATAAGTGGTAATCAAGAAAGCGAGCATATGCCATCTACATCAACCAGTAGTGTTTCTTGAAATGCCGAATTTATTTAACAAATTGCGAATGTGATTCCATGAATTACCAGTTCACCTAAGGAACTAGAGGGGATTCAGTTAGTTCAAACTGATTGGGCCACCGCTGATGAACTGAGCTTCAAAAGAACGAAATAACCACCCAGTGTTTTAATCACTTTGATCTGCCTAGCGACCATTACTAGTTGATTTAAGTGGTTTCCAATGTTTCATATCGATCAGTCAGTAGTACTGCACCGTTATATATAAACGTGGAAGCTATGTCATCTTTATGAAGAGTTGGTACATTATAAAATGGTAATAAATGTTTTACAAATAAGCTTGTAATTAACGTTTTCACAAAGTGTGTGTGTACGAAATACTGCCAACATTAAAATCTCGCCTATGTGTATAAACATTCATCATGAATTTCCTTAATATAAAATAAGGTTTGCAATTAGTAGTGTTCTCTGAGCTGGTTGGTTTAGTTGAAGAGCTTTCGTCGTCCTTCTGGACAACATCTTCAGCACAATTTTTAGCATAAAGTGAAGTGATTTGGATTTTCCATGAGTGATAGAATTGCGTCTCCCGGTAACCATCTTTACATATGTATTGATCATTTTTTATTGACTTGGAATTTGAACTTTCTCGTCACATGATTTACTTTTTATTAGTTGGTATATTTGGTCTATATTAACATGTTTGTTAATCGCATATTCATTTGAGTACCGGGCTTCTAGGAATTCCCTGACACTTTTGGTTTTTCCTCTGTCTAAAATTTCGATATTATCCCAATCAAACTGATGTCCATTATAAACAAACATGTTAATATAGACCAAATATACCAACTAATAAAAAGTAAATCATGTGACGAGAAAGTTTGAAATCCAAGTCAATATTATAATGATCAATACATATGTAAAGATGGTTACCAGGAGACACAATTCTACCAGTCATGGAAAATTCAAATCACTTTACTTTATGCTAAAAATTGCGCTGAAGATGTTGTCCAGAAGGACGACGAAAGCTCCTCAACTAAACCAACCAGCTCAGAGAACACTACTAATTGCAAATCATCCACCTGAGCTACAAATCTTCTCTATAATAAAATAAAGTTTATCATTTTTTTATGTTCCATGATTACTTGTCAGTTCAATAAACCAAAGAGCTGTTGAGAAAAAAGGTTACGTTTAGATAGCACTAGGAAAAATAAGGGTACAGTTCACCAAAACTAGGCACTCTCCTTACCACTTCTTACACTGTCTAAATATTCAGTAATTGTACCCCTTATTTAATATGCTTTATGTACTTTGTTTTCTGCTTGTTCAGGCATATTAGTATACTGAAATGGTTGACAATTACTAGTGTTATCGTTCCCGAGTGGAACATAGGGCTTCAACAACACATCTCCACTTTGTTCTATTTTCTGTCGTCCTCTTCAGCTGGGTCCACGACTGCCTATAATCTCTCATCTCCTCCTCCAACTCACACGATCTCCTGCATGTCACCGTCAGACAACACACTCGTCTTTTCCCATTCAGGTTCTACTTGAAGGCCTGGAGCGCGATGTCATTCGACAGCCTCCTAAGCGTGTGCCCAATCCACCTCCATTTTCTTCTGCATATTTGTTGAACGATAGCTTCTTGGTTGATTTGTTGCCAGAGTTTCTTGTTGCTAACTGTTTCTGGCCGGCCGGCCATTCGAACTTCACTATAGAGCCAGAGAAGGTAGACGTTGATAAAAGCCTGCAGTGACCTGTTCGAAATGCTTTTCGTGACGGGTGCGTCAAGTTCCTGACCCATATCGAAGAACTGACTAACTTAACATTTTTTTTGAAAATCCGAATCTTGTTGTTTATGCTGACTGAGTGCAGTGCAGAAGACTTCTAAACTTGTTTCAGGTTGATGAAGGCGTATCTTGCCTTTCGGATTCTGGCTGCCTTTGAAATCTTCATCCGTTCCGCCGCCTGTGATTGAAACCGTGCTTCCTGACCAGATAAGTGAAGGAAGTAACCTCTTTCAAATTTCTACCGTTGATAGTGACTGATGCTGGTTGGTTGACAAGCATGAATTATACTCATTGAGTTAAGAAACTCGTTATTTATTATTATCATCAGTTTATTCCTTTGCGTTCCAAGTGGAACATGGGGCTTCAAGCTTGAACTTTAAAGTTTAGGTAGCATTGGTGTTATTTTTACAGCGTGGGCTTGCTAGCCTCACATCTAACCTTCCGTCTTCATTAGATTCCTTACCGGCTAGACAAGGTTTAAGTGTGCGTCGACCGGGGATCTAGCGTCAGACCACATACATGGTCGGTTAGCATTCTACCAATGAACCAGTGACACGTGGTAGCAATGTATTCAGATTAATACTAGATGACTATAGGCAATTAACAAGAATTCCTCCAGGATGATCTTTCCTCATTAGCAATGTTCCCAACCGTTGACATATGTACCTCAGGTTTGAAAACTCATTAATCAGCTCTGCTGAGTTAAAGCGAAGAAAATATGCTTACTTAAAAAAAAATAGACACCATTGCATAATAAAAGCAACACATCAGCCTTATTTTAATTGCAGACAGCAAAATTAATCAAAACTGAAGGAAGAAAAAAAATACATTCTTTCATTGTCATGCAGGATATTTAGGTATTCTAAAATGTTTCATCTTAGGGTACATTAATCAAATCAACACCTTTTTATCATACGCTTTGCAAACAGACATACAACACGTATGTATATGTAGAGGCAATCTAAAATAATTAAATGTGACATTTTCAAACAGTTTAAAAGCAAAAATAAATTTCAGATAATTGCCTAATTCTGTCCAAGTGATAAAAAAAAAAGAATGGAAAACAAAACAAATAATCGACGAAGATGAAAGAGGCGTTAAAAAGATGCCGACAGTCATTAAAGTCGGTGGCCTAATAGTGTTAATTTCTATTCATCATTTTGGCATTAATCAGTAAGATTTAGTAGTGCATCTAAATGTAATGCGTATATATATATATGTGTGCGCGTTGTTTAAACTGTTGAACACAATGACCTTGAGAAGCTTTGAAATAGGGGCGGGCAACTTGAAATAGTAGAAACATTTAGTGAATGCAAATTTAATTGATGACTTTGCATTACTTATAAATCAGATATTGTCTTCAAGTGTATTCATTTTCTTTGAAAGTGATTAGATTTATTGTAAGAAAATACATTATAATGAACGAAGGTTATAGACAACTTTAATGGGGCGCTAAAAATGTTATATTTATATTGAATGTATTTTGTCGCATTATATATTGGTGGTTCAGTGGTAGAATGTCAGCCAGTCATCGTCTAGGGTTCGGCTTCGGTACCCAGTCAACGCAATCCTAAACCTTGCCTAGCCAGATATAGGAGGGGAGGTTGGAGAATGAGGCTAACAACCCTACCCTGTTAGGAAAACAAACACTACAGCTACTGGAACTTCAAAGAGGAAGCTTTAATTCTTGCGTTCCGATTCGGGGAATACAAAGGGATAAAAAGAAAACTAGGGAATCTTTTCACATCATTATAATATTATTTATTGCCTTAAACTTAGTGATAAACAATAAATTAACTAAGAAAGTAATTACACTTTACAGCCTACGCTAACACTTCCCTACATAGATCACAGACTACATTAGATGTGTTTCAAGTGTTTAATTATCTCGGAAAGAGGTACACCTTTTTTTATACCCTTCTATAGTAGGTGTGATTATTTGACTCATAAATTTAATTTATTAAATCTTTTGACAAAAGTTAGGCGGCTAAAATTTTATACACTGAAACTTTATAAAAAAAATTATCAGATTGATAAATGTAACAGGTGAAAGCAGAAGAGACTCCCGGAGTTTCGGTATGTGGTGGTAGTGCAACCAAACGAATTTCAAAAAGTTCAGTGGATAAATGTCATACAAAGATGCCGCTCAGACTTTTTTTTATTATAAGACTCTACAAAGAAAAAAGCCGAATATATATTCGTCATTTCTAAACTGTTAATTCTTCGATATATACTGTAGCATTAATTTGGGGTGGCAGTAACTAAACATGGATCTTGTCTAGTGATCACCCAGTTTATATTTTCCAAAAGAATCTATAGTCACTTTGCTTGCGGGAAAAAGGATGTTCAGAATAATAACGAAGTCATTGAGAATGTTAATCCATAAAGGAATAAATGAAAAAAACAGATTAGAATTTATCAGGTCACTAACTCATGCTAGCTGGAGAACCAATGAGAACCAGGAGGCATTGAACAGATGTTCGGGAGAAGATAAACTATCATAGCCATAAACTATCTTGGATAGGGTCCCAGTGGCTTAATGATCTACGAGCTCGCCTTGTAACCAGAAGGTCCTGGGTTCGAACCCTGGCGGTGGCTGCGTACTGTGAAAAGTCCCAAACTAGGACGAAACAGCCATCTAGTACTCCCTGCAGGTTTTCCAATGGTTCTCTAACCGATGTCAGCTCATGATGAAATCCTGTAATCAATCACTCAAATGCCTACTTGAATATCATAGCCAAATTTGAAGTCTGTAAAAAGTTGACCTTCAGGAGCCAATCAGATTTATAGAACGCCGTAAAAGGTCATTCCAAGTCAAATTTTGTCTACTTATATGGATTCCGCATGGATAGGTACAGAATTCCACTTATTTCCTAGGTACATTTTTCTGCAAATCGACACTGTCAGGTAGATTTAGTGTTTTTTGGGTGTAGGTTAGGATTGGGATTTAGTGTTAAGGGTAGGATTAGAGTTCCGGTTAAGTTAATGATCAGTGTCAAGAATATCAATAGATCCCGAAGGACCATAATCTACAGTCACCTCGATGAATACATCCATCGCGTATGATATGATTTCTTTATGGATGATTCTTGGAGTAACTGGAAGGCATTCTTACAATATATAAGAGACAATTATGCGGTGTAATATGTTTGTAAAATGGTTTAACACATTTTTCTAACGATTATGCAACTTTCTTGGATCTGAAGTCTGATTGGTTGCTGAAAGTCAGTGTAGGTTTGGCTACGATAGTATAACTTCACCGATGTTCCATCCCACTTTAGAACTCCTCTTCAGCAATACATACTGATAAACCTATCAGGTAGTGAACGCAGGTTTAGGAATATAGATGTGTTCTGCCGAAAAGTACCAAACTGAGACAAAACAGCTGTCCAGTACCCCCTAGTTTTACATTGGTTCTCTAACAGGTATCAGTTCTTCATCTCATTTAATATACCATTAAGGCTAGTTAGGATGAATAGGTGTATTTTTTTCAAGGTTAAGATAAGTTGGTATGGTAAATTTCCCAGGGTTTTGTTATTACAATTACCGAAAACTTCTTTTGATCATCATCAATACCACATGAACTTTCACAACAGATGTTATACTTGTTGTTTACGTGGGAAAGTGACTCATATATTGCTTTAAATCTAAGATTTGTCGGCAATCTGATAGAAAAGGAAGGGAAAGCAATATATGTAAATTCAATTGTTTCATTTTTATGAAAATTAAGAGTAGCCTGACTACAATCAAGCAATGGAACACTATACAGATTAACCCGCATTCATTAGTGGAAAAAGCGCATTTATGAATTTGAGGAAGTACACAACATGGATAGTTCCCTTAAAATGACAAAGAAAGTGGAGAAGAGTAGCTTGCTTATTATTTCTTTGTCACAAAGTAGTCCGTAGAATATGTAAACGATTCTTACAGTAACGAATAAGTAAATAAACCAAGAGAGTAGGTAATTTTAACGTGATAATTGTTTTAAAACATTGAAATAAATTAAATGGTGACTAACAGTGGAATCCATATGATGTGCATTTCGTTCTATTTGGGACTCCTCAGTTGGATATATCTGCAATTCCAAGTGAGTGATGCCGTTTACACCAATTATTATTATTTATTATTATTTCCTTTAGTTCCTAGAGGAACATAGGGTTTCAGTCATGCGTCTTCATTGCGTTCGGTTCTCTGCTAGAGTTTTCACCTGGCTCCAAGTCTGCCCATACGCTTTCAATTCTTCTTCACATGATCTCCTCCAGGTCACCCTTGGACGACCAACTCGTCGCTTCCCTTTCGGGTTCCACTCGAGGGCTTGTCTAGTGATGTCACTTGCTGGTTTCCTGAGAGTGTGGCCAGCCAATTCATCTCCATTTCTTACTGCCTATTTGTTTCACAATCGGTTCCTGCTGCGTTGGTTCGCTCCCAGAGATCTTTGTTGCTGATCCTTTCCGGCCATCTGATCTTGAGTATTGAGCGAAGACATCTGTTAATGAAGGTTTGTAGCTTGTTTGAGGTGCTCTTTGTGACACGCCAAGTCTCTGATCCGTATAGTAGTACTGACTTCACATTGGAGTTGAAAATCCGGATCTTATTTTTGATGCTGAGTGCTGTTGACCTCCACACAGACTTGAGAGTAGTGAAAGCTTGTCTTGCTTTGATATCCCCATCAGTTATGTCCGCCTGTAGTTGAAACGATGCTTCCCAGGTAGGTAAAAGAGGTTGTTTCTTTCAGGTTCCTTCCATTTATGCTGATTTTTGTTGGTTGTTGTTGTTGTTGTTGCTGGTGGTGTTGGCCAGGAATCTTCATCACCTCTGTTTTCTCTATGTTCACCTGAAGGACTTCCTATCTTCTCTGGATGCTTCTTCTGCCAACTTGTTGCTTTTCGCTTGCATATCTTCCAGTTTGTGGGAAATCAGACATATATATGTCATCGGCGAAGTCGAGATCCTCCAAGTTCTTTGTGTGAGTCCATTTTATGCCTGTTTCCTCATTGCCCGCTGTCTGTCGCATTATCCAATCTACTGCAATCAGGAAAATCATTGGCGATAGTAGGCAGCCAGCTTGTCTTACTCCTGTCTTCACTTCGAAGGATTCCGTGAGCTTCTCGTTGTGGATTACTTGGCATGCAGCGTTGTTATACAACTGTTGGATGAGATGTATAATTGTCAGCGGCACCCCGTAGTAGCGAAGTAGTTGCCAAATAATAAGTGAAATTTATAATTTTTTCCGTTATGCTACCATTACTACTACTAATAATAATGTACACTATCTTATATTACTGATTTTATTCAAATGTCTAATCATCAATTTCACTCATGTATAAAAATGAAAGAAAGAAGTTGTGTGAGTGACTTGATGTGATTATAAGCAATAAATTGTGCTCGAAACGTCATCAGTTAATATTACTGTATAACACTTTGGGATTTTATCCCAGTAAAATTTTATCTATGATGGAGTTATACTCTACCACAGTGCCCAAGTTTTATCCTTATATTGAACCCCTGTGCTGGCCATTTCACGCGTTCGCCACTGAGTTCGTCAGCTGCATCTCCGTTTTCACTCAGCTTAGATGACCGTATCAGTTGGAACCAACCAAATTCTGTCTAGCTACTTTGGTGAAATGGTAATGCGTTAAATCAAGTTTGCAAATCATCTTCCACAGTCTTATTCAACACTGTGTGATTTATCAAAATGAAATCTTATACAAAATGGAGATATACTTTACTACCGTGCTCATGTTTTATACTTATATTGATGAATTTATCTAACGTATAATACGAGTACTCTTATAAAATGTGTCTGGTATTAAATAAAAACTATTGACGAACATAAAAGTAGTGTAGAAGTGCTTTATGGTTGGTTTAGTCTGAAAAATTTGCTTCACCCTGAGGTTAATCACTGAGTCACCGTTAATTTTTTGAAGTTAAACCACAAGTTACTTAATCCTTTAACAGTAGTTAGACTTTTAAAGTGAAAAAATTGGATTAGTCTCTAATAGGTGTTAAAGTGCAGTTTAATAAGCGTAATCTCTATTATTTTGAAAAGTTTTGTTAGCTATTTATATTTCTTTCAAAGTAATTTTTATAATCGATCCAAAACTTGTCATATATTTTGATACGATTGAGGTGTTAGTGACGTGTGTGTAGAAGAAATTAGAACATCGAATATGCATATAATATGTTATATTTGCAAATACATTTCAGTTAATTGGTCTCTACCACAGTAAAGCTGCACACTACTCCTGCTTATGCCTATTGATTGTTGTTCAGTTCGAATTTCATTAATATATAGTTGTTCTATATACTGTTGTTGATTTTGTTTATAGACGTTAAGCTTCATGTTTTCTAGACTGCGGATAAACAACGTATTGTCAAGACATCTATTAAAACTTTTGTTCTGAAGTAAGTTTATTTATGTCAGGCTGAAAATGTACCGCTAGGATTCTGTGGTTATATAAATTATTTACTCTTCTTCAAATAGTCTTCTGCCAGTCTCTGACAAGTAGGTATACATTCTTGAGTAATAGTCACTTGTTAAACACTATTAAATTCTGCCACATGTGTCGGTGGATCGGTTGTTGAATCTTTGCCAAGCATGCATATTGTCCGGATTCGATTACCAACCAATGTACTCCTAAACTTAGCTTAGTTAACTAGACATTAGTAAACCTGGGTAAGAGGGAAGGTTGGGCATGAGTCTAGCAACCCCATTCCGTAAAAAACCAATACAACTCCTTGTGAAAGTTAAAAAAACAAACTTGAAGCCCTATGTTCCAGTCAGAACACAAGAAGTGAAAGCAACCTTCCGCTTCTCATGTAAGTTAAAAATATTGAAAATCAGCTTACTTGCGTTTGTTAATTTTTAATTTCTCAAAACTAAAATTTAAGTCTAAGGAAACAAAATACTATTTTATTATTATTGTTCCCTTAGGTTCCGAGTAAAATATAGGGCTTCAGCGGCAAATCACTGTTTCACTCAGTCATCTGCAGTCTTTTTTCAACTGGCTCCACAATTGCCTATAAGCTTTCATTTCCTCTTCACAAGACCTCTTTCATGTTACTCTTGGACTCACACCCAACTCACCGTTTCCGACTCGTGTTCCTCTTCATGGGCTGGCATACGCGATGTCACTCCACGATCTTCTCCATTTCCTTGCGCATATTTGTTGGTTGGTAGGTTATGGTTAGTTATTTCCAAACGTTCCTTGCTGCTTTTTCTTCCTGGCTGGCCATCCGATCTTCAATATGGGGCTGTAGGCCATTAGAAATGCTTTCGGTGACGCACGCACCAAGTCCCTGAAAGATATAGAAGCACCGACTTAATATTAGCGTTGAAAATGTGATCTTTTTATTTATGCTAAGTGCAGCAGGTCCTTACACTGATTTCAAAGTGGGGAAAAGTTGTGTCGCCTTTTCGATCATGGCTAGCTTGGACATTTTAATCCATGCTACCTGTAGCTGAAACGACGCTTCTGAGGACAAGTAATTGCTCCCATTCAGATCATGATTGATACTTCTTGTTGTCGGTTGGGTTTCTTCATCACATCTGTCTTCCATATGTTCACCTGAAGTCCTATCTTCTCCAACTTGTTTGGTTTTGTCTGTAGGTCTTCGGATCTGTGAGACGTTAGATATAATTTGAAAAGTCTAGATCTTCTAGAGTTGGTCAAATTAAAGATTTTGATATGACAAAATTACACTCATTCACCAACTGGAGATAGGATTGCTATTTTCATGATTTCGTTACAAACTTAAAACAAGCAACAAAGGTTAATGAAGCAGGATTTAATGGATTCATCAAATTCCGGTGGAACTCTTCAGCTGAATACTCTATATACAGGAATATAATTATACTATTTAAAATACATTGGGAGATATAAGATTGATAAGCAAATAAACTACATTGAATTAATCATGCGAAATGACACGTGTGAATATTTTTCAGGTCATGTTCAAATAGATAAGAGGAATGGAGTAAGAGAGACTAAAATTAAGAAAAAATGCATTACGGTTCAATTACATCACTTATATGAACAGAAAGGTGATTGTCTACTCTCATGATGGAGTATTTACCAAAGTGGTTGGAAACAGCTGAAGTCAAAGTGCCAAAAAGCTCAATAACAAAACACCTTGTGGACTACGGACAATTGCAAGCATCTTCCTGTTTCTTTGTCTGCTGACAGTAGTGAATGACTTGACAGCGTCGATATCATGTCCGTAATTCACAAGGTGTTTTGTTATTGAGCTTTATGGTACTTTGACTTCAGCTGTTTCCAACCACTTTGGTAAATACTTCATCATGAGAGTAGACAATCACCTTTCTGTTCATATAAGTGATGTAATTGAAGCGTAATGCATTTCTTCTTAATTTTAGTCTCTCTTACTCCATTCCCCTTATCTATTTGAACATGACCTGAAAAACATTCACACGTGTCGTTTCGCATGATTAATTCAATGCAGTTTATTTCCTTATCAATCTTATATCTCCCAATGTATTTTCAATAGCATAATTATATCCCTGTATATAAAGTATTCAGCTGAAGAGGTCTACCGGAATTCGATGAATTCATTAAATCCTGCTTCATTAATTTTGATATGAACTTCTTCTTCAACGGCTCATCTTTATTCATTTGCTACCTATCCTAAACTGCTATTATAATCAGTCTTAAATTGTCAGCATTTGTTTTCGTCGAAATATGTGGTGAAAAGAGTATGACTGAACCAAAGTGCGTCGGTAGCACAGTAGTTAGGACTCCCGCCGACCATGCACATGGTACGGGGTTCGATTACCTGCCGACGCACACACGATATCTATGGTCGGCCTGTAAAATTTGGGCTACCGATATCCATGCTGAAAATTCCATACTTCTACCAAAAGTACTGTGTGGAATCAAGCTGTAAACGAAAATAAAAAATAAAATAAAATAAAACAAAAAGAGCAAAATTATGCAATTTATTCTTCAGATATTTCTTATCAGGAAATATATAGTGAGTAGAACAGAAAGAAGACCAACTTCTTTACAAGTCACTGGAGAACAGTGACCAACCAATCGATTTTTATTAAAAGTATTCATCAGTTAAGAGGATGAAGAAGACGGATTCTTATAAGTCACTTACACAACAGGATTTAGGTTTGGGAGTACACACATATAAATATTGACTAGCGTAGTTTGAGTTTGATTTCCTACTGATGCTGCCTCAAACCTCACTCATTTTAACTATCTGATAGTGAGTCTTGAATTAGAGGGAAGTTTGGGCATGCGTCTAGCATGCCACTCCGTAAGAAAAACAACAAACTGTAGTTTCGAAGTCCTATATTCCACGCAGAACATAAAGATCTGATGCTCACTGGCGACTGGGCCTATTCAGGGAGTTAACCTGGGGTTGCAGTGGCAAGCGTGACCAGTAGGGTACAGCAGTTTGAAGGTGAAGCAGTAACTGGTCGAAGAAAACACTGCGAAGTGGTCGCGCCATGTCATGAATTGGCAGAAGTTGGAATTCATGGGCTGGCCATTCGGTCGGGTCCCAGTTGCTTAATGGTCTACAAGCTTGCTCGCCTTGTAACCAGAAGGTGCTGGTTCGAAACCCTGGTGGTGGGTGCGTACTGATGAGGAATCCTAAACTCGAACGAAACAGCTGTCCAGTACTCCTCGCAGCTTTTCCAATGG
>OX235271.1:166615499-166635076 GCA_944472155.2 Trichobilharzia szidati
CTTCAAGTTTATCCTATTGTGATTTAGACTATTCAGTAGAAGGTTATCAAATACAAACTAGCTTAGAAAGCTTGAAATTCACTAATATTATGAGTTTTGTTTTCGATATTTTCGTCTACCTTTATATCCTTTGCATTCCGAGTGAAACATAGAACTTGAAGCTCTGAAGTTTCTTAAGCGGTGGTGTTGCTTATTCGTGGTTGGATTTCTAGCCTCCTACACAACCTTCAATCTTTTCTGTGCTTAACGACGGATAGTAGACTGGGTGAGATTTAAGAATGCATCCCTCGGAAATTGAACGGAGACTTCCGTTTGTATGACAAGCCACATACTATTGAATCACTGACGTACGGAGTGTGCGCGTCGGAGCTTCCGCTAGCTGTTATTGAATGTAAAATGAATCACTGTATAACCACTCTTCTTTTTTTTTAAATGTGTCAAAGTTGTTGATACCATAAATGATAATCAAGGAAGCATAGAAAACATTTGGATGCTATATACTACTGATTGACTGATATGAGTAGTTGGAAACTTATGTCAAATAGTAGTGCTTTCTACTCATATCAAAGTAATATAAAAACCAGTCATCTGTTTCGCTGGTTTGGGGGACACACTAATCAGTGGTGCACCAGGTTGGACCCAACTCAGAAAGCCAAATCAGTGAATACTATCGAAACTGTGACTAACTACTTGGGCGAACTTGTTATACATAGAATTCCATAGGTCCTTCGTATATTACGCAGATCTATGAATTCGAGTGGTTTAAAAACACTCAGGTGTTTGAAC
This sequence comes from Trichobilharzia szidati, assembly GCA_944472155.2. Classification (NCBI taxonomy): domain Eukaryota; kingdom Metazoa; phylum Platyhelminthes; class Trematoda; order Strigeidida; family Schistosomatidae; genus Trichobilharzia; species Trichobilharzia szidati. Next base: position 166,616,286 of record OX235271.1, read on the forward strand.
TGGGTTAATCCGAGTGTGTTGGTTATGAACTCTGCTTTAGACAAACGAAACAGCTGTTCGGTGTTTACATAACTTCAGTGTAGCCAGTAAGCATTACTGTTTGATATGACTGGCTTCCAGCTGCTCATACCAATCAGTCAACTGTATATAGCATCAAAATTATTGTTTGTTCCACAGGGTAACTATTAATCGGTATAAATACACGGTCTCATACACTTGGTTCCGTTGATAAATTTCGACTAAGAAAGGAAGACTGAATTCGTAGTGTAAAATGATATCATCATTCTATTTCACAGGTTCCCATCAGCAGTTGTAGATTACCTGAAATTGCAGTGGTTTTAAAAATGACAATAACACACTTCAATGAAATCAACGCATCCGAAGTAAAAGCATTACAATTCTTATTTTGAGTTATCATCAGAAGTTAATTGGTGGATGTTGATTAGCAGTGGAATCCAGGACTCGTCATCTGGATGTACCTGCGGTCCACAGTGAGTGATGATTTTTCCACCGAAGCTGGGACCCAGTGCTCATAGTTTCAAACGCCAAAGCGTTATCCACTAGACCGTTTGGGCCACGAGAACCACTTCTTGTTCAACGGGTCATATTAATTGTTTAATTCAGTTTTAGATTTTCCCGTCGATTGATTGGACTGAAGTGCTCGGTCTCAGGTTGACATGTCGGCTTCTTGTGCAGATGCTTCGACGATGTCTGGGCCTGTAATTAGAAGTTAATTGGTGGATGGTGAAGAAATGAGGACGAAATGCGCATCCTGGATTCCACTGCTAGTCACCATCCACCAATTAACTTCTAATTACAGGCCCAGACATCGTCGAAGCATCTGCACAGTGAGCCAACATGTCAACCTGAGACCGAGCACTTCGGTCCAATCAATCGACGGGAAAATCTACAGTTGAGTTATTATCAGATTATATTTTTACAAAATAGAATAGGAGAGAGGAGGAGAAGACAAGAAACAGAAAAATCTAATAAACGGTGTTGGCTTGTAGGTTCACATAGCAATTCAATAAGGTTTTAGTTTATACGATTGAACTGAAATCACTCATATGGATGACTAATCAGTGTAATCAAAATGCAGTTACTGAGGCAGTGAGAGATTGATTAAACACTCATTCTGTATGCCTAAGTTTAGTTTGAGACGTTTGTTGCAACTGCTCCAGCAAATCGTAATAAATTTGTTATCATTTCTATGTTTAATATGTTGAATGGATTTGGAAATCTTGACAAAATGATCCTTATCCACAAGGTATCTGATAATTGTAGTTTGCAAATATCTGCTTCCTTTTAGATATACGTTTCTTGGGTATGCTCAGAATACGAGATATGCATCTTTGTATAGGAAACAAATAAACACTTTCTTCTTTTCAATAGCTGGGTGTTTCACTTCCACGTCTTATTCTTTGCTATACTTTTGTATAAATCTCTTTAAATACCCATTTTCCCTTAGGCATTTCTCGATAAAGCCTAATTGTTCTTCCACCTTGTTGGGCAAACATAACTTCCTGGCTCTGCACTGTGTACTATGTCGTCACTAATTTGATCTTTCTTTATCGACATATTGAATCATTTTTAATTTGATTTTCGTGAATTATCATTTTTTTTTCGAAAAATTATTGAAGTAAACTACCGAGGCATAAAAATCAAACATCGATTATGTGATTATGGATACACAGAAAATATCCCCATGAAAATAACCACTACACTCACATCACCAACGGCTAATAAATATGCACTGAGTTATTCAATGACAAAATTAAATTAGTGACTTTATCATGCATGATTGAATTCGCGTAATCAGGTTTTTACACGAGATACCTACATCTAATTGTTACGAATTGTTGCGGTGTTACTGCATACTAACGTATTTTGCTAATCAACATATATATATTTATCACAGAGTTTATGAGATATAAAAATGTGATTTAATTATTTGGTTGGGAAGCATCTATTCCATTCCCCACCCCCAAGCTATTTATGAACTAATAAAAGATCGAAGATAGCGTGATAAGCGTGAAGCCTACTCCACTTCTTTTTTCCTAGAGATTTCTTATATGTTCATCTAACAATTGAAGGTGAACCGACTTAATTTAATGGGATAACTAAACTTTTAGAATGAAATTTAGCTAGTCTTTCTGTTAATTTAAAATTGAAGCTGGTTAGATACAAGATTTTGGGTCATTTTTTGCATACTGAATGCTTTTTCAGTAGATGGGATATATTGTACGCGTTGTAATTGACCGTATTTAGTAAATAAATATTCACCCATAATCATTACAAGTTGTATTGAAGAGACAGAGGAGGTGGTTCCCCATTACTAAGACTCTGTGATGTAATGAGAAGACGACTGATGTCGAAAAAAGGTGTGAGTCGACGTAGGATTAGAAGTGAACTGAATTTAGGAAATGGTAAGTCATTGTATTTTCCCAGACACAGTTGGCTGAATTCTGCACATGTAATCAGCCAGAGGGTATTATGTCACAAGTCAGCTTTTCGATTTAGTGACAGTTATCGCACTATTACATGGAGACTAGTTTGAAAGGATAAGTATATTTGCAACTGTCTGACAAACGAACTGAGAACGATTCGAAAGGTAGAATTTGTCCTTTTTTGAACATTTCAAGTCAGAACCATGAAATGTCATAAAATGTTTCCCTACACTTCAACTGGCACTCCCCACCTGATCAAATTTCTTTGATTCTCCTTTCCGTTCCTTCATTGATAGTTGTAGAAAAATAAAATATAAAATTGGAAGTTGCAAAGTGACCCAGTGGGTACGAATATATGACGCTAAACAATGTGGTTTATTGTCAGGTTGTTGTTTCCATTGTAAGCAAAAGGAAATGTAGATGAAATGGACATATGCTGAAAAGACCTCTGAGTGACGTCACATATCAGGCAGGTTCACATTTGATACCTGAGTGTGAAGCGACAAGTTCGCTTAGCGTGTGAGTATGACATGGGGAGATCGTGTGGGGAGGAAATGAAAGCGTATGAGCAATCATTGAATTAGCTAAAAGAGACTGCAGAGAATAGAGTTAAATGGTGATATGCTGCTGAAGCCCCATGTTCCAATCGGAAGCTAAAGTAACCTAATAGGAACGAAATGTAAATGTCAAGTTTTCATTAATCTTATTATATTGGTCATTGAAAAGAGAACAACGGGATTTAACTGTTAATTAAAACAGTAATGGACGAATTCAATGAAGAATTGCTAGAGGTGATAGAAACTGTTTGAATAATTCACAGTTTAAAATTTCTCTTATCGAAGCAACACAGAGAAGCCCTAAGTGAATTTAGAAGTAATGAAACCTTAATTATTGGCAAGCCGGATAAAGGTGACGGTGTAGTTTTATTGGATAAAAGTTCTCTAACTGATGTCAGCTCATGATGAAATCCGCCATGCAATCAAACAAAATCCCTACAAAACCAATAATTGAAAATTATTCTGATGCTCACTAGTGACTGGTCCTATTCAGGCAGTTAACCTGGGGTTCTAGTGAGAAGCCGTGACCATTAGGGTACAGCAGGTTGAAGATGAGGCAGTAACTCATCTAAGAAGACATTGCGAAATGGTCGCGCTATGTCGTGAACTGGCAGAAGTTAGAATTCAAGGACCATTGGATCGGGTCCCAGTGGCTCAATGGTCTACGAGCTCGCCTTGTAACCAAAAGGTCCTGGGTTCGAATCCCGGTGGGCGCGTACTGCTGAAGAGTCCCAAACTAGGATGAAACAGCTGTCCAGTACTCCCAGCTGGTTTTCCAGTGGTTCTCTAACTGATGTCAGCTCATGATGAAATCCTCCATGCAAAAGTGATTACGTTGGGAAAATGGAAGGTATTTTGAACGATCAAACTAAATTCCAGTCTATTGGCAGTTCCAAAGACCTCAGTGTAATAGTGGAGAAATTAATGACAGACTCTTTCAAAAAACTGAACCTAAAAGAAATATTATCATCAGCCATGTATAAGTCTATGAAACCAACGGGTACCCACACCGCGTCCTTACGGTCTACCCAAAGTTCGCAAACTGGGTCTTCTTCTTCGCCCAGTTTTAGATATGTATAACTCTCCATTTCACGCACCAGCAAAGTGATTAGTGAAGATTCTAGGAACTTTGCACACAGAAATTGTATGGCATAGAATTAGTGATTTCTTTGACTTCATTTCTAAAATATCCAAGACTAATGCGAGGGATGAATGTATGTTATCCATGGATGTTTCATCACTATTCATGAATGCACCACTTATGGAAACAGTAAATTACATTTGTCGAGAAATCATCGAAAGGCAACTGGAGTTAGGAATTCCCTTGCGTAGATTCAAAGAATTACTCCTTAAATGCACAATGAATGTGCACTTTGTTTTCAATAATTCATACTACCGACAATTAGATGGAATAGCTATGGGTTCACCATTAGGCCCAATATCAGCTGAATTCTTCCTAGCAAAACTTGAAAACGGGGGACTGGAAGACTTTATCAAGGAGTTGGATATGTATTACCGTAATGTCACTGATACACTTATCTTAGTTGATAGGAATGCAAGCATAGGAGAATTGTTGATGTCCACCCTTCACTTACTTTTACTTGTGAAGAGGTGTAGGATAGTAAACTACATTTCCTGGATGTCTTGCTAAGTAGGCGAGAAGATGGGCCACTTTGGAGAAGCGTGTATAGAAAAAGCACATTCACAGGCCTATACACGCACTTCCTTAATTACGTGTCCATTAAATATAAAAGGAATGTTGTTAAATGTCTTACGGGCAGAGCAAGAAAGATATGTACAGATGACCTCTTACAAAAGGAATTTGAATATACTCATTATTTCTTGACTGAGATGGGTGATGTGATTGATATGATATCATTACGAGCAATGAATTATGCTCGAAACGTCATTAGTAAATATTACTGTATAACACTGTGAGACTTTATCAAAATAAATTCTACCCATAATGGAATTATACTCTACCACAGTGCACAAGTTCTCTCTTTACACTAATGGTGACTTGTCAAGTGAGATTTTATTCCAGAGACTATCCAGGAGTATACGTAGAACGTTTTACGCAATAAACCTACGTTTTTCATTCTCTAGCCGACGAATGACTGGGATGCAAATGAAGGATAAGCTAGATAGTTTTGCCACATCGATATGCATTTATCAATTCAACAGCACCTGCGGTGACAGTCATGTCGGGCGTACTACTAGACGGCCTAGACAACGTGTTACTAAACATCTTCCATCCTGGTTTGGCAAAGGACAAACAAAAATAATTCGCAGCTCCATTTTGTCACATTTAATTGATAGTGGTCATATAGTGGAGAAGACGAAAGCATTCAAAGTGATTCATCATGTCATCCCTCTGAATCGAATAAACTTCGTATTCGTCTACTGCACACAGCTGAGTCGATAGGCATTCGAACCATTGAGCCTAATATATACATCCAAAAGAAGTTTGTACAACCATTATCCCTCCCTTGGCCTAATAAAACCTAACCAACTGATGATTTTTCATAATCACCCATACTTATATTTCCAACTCCTCTCTTTTCATCCCTTAATCTTATCACATGTTCATCAAAACGTTTTTTTATTTACTCCGCTTACAATCTAGCATTACTTAATTGGTTGATTTGTTTTTCTTAGCCTTTATTGACTACAACGCCTAACTGAACATTTGTATGTTTAATCATGCTGTTTTTCGTTATTCTTGTTATCACAGATCGCCTCACTTTTTCATCCTTGTTATTGATAAAACCATTATTATTATTACTATTATGACTAAGTGCACAATTTATTATCCTATAGACCGAACACCATGATTGATTTATATTTGAGTTTTTATTTGTAAAGTTATTTGTATTGGAGTTAAGCCTGATGAGATCTAATTGAAAGCATAATACTGTCCGCTTAAATGTGCTGTCCTAAATTTAGGGTGTACCATGTACCTGATTCCTAATTACCCAGATGATCACATATAAGTACAACTATCATCGTTTAGTGAATTATCATCAATCCTAAAAATTGTAGTGTGATCGTTGACAAACTAAATAAAAAGTCATATTATTTGATATAATTGTTTAATTTATAGATTGAGCAAATCAGCTTTGCAATTTCGAGGCTAAACAGTTTTAGAGGTGAGAACTAACTACAACTTCTTTCCGAAACTAAGACTTTTTCGGTCAAAATGTGTATGTGATCTACATCGATACCATAAGTGGCAATCATGGAGGCAAGTGACTTGGCATAATGATATACTTTTAGTCTCTAGAGAAAACCTCGATGAATTCTCACCTCAAACTGAATAATTTATAAATTGTGAATTTGACTGTACGCATTTCCAACTCACTCACTTAATCAGCCAGAATTTAGGTTGTCTGAAGTGATACGGTTCTCTTAGCTAAATCAGTCTGACTACACTGGATGTTTAGCTTGACCACAAACAAGCTAAGTGGCTAACTGGTACTGAGAATACTTCTATAAGGTTGGAAAATACTAGTGATTGAAGTTAGTGGTTTTCAACTACTCATTTCAACCAATCAGTAGTATACATTGTGAAGCTATGTAGCTTTCTTTCTTGAGAAATCAACATCTATCTATGAATCACAACAGATAGTTAACATTACTAATAGAAAATATTCATTTGTTTTGCAAATTTTAGTAACTGGTACATTTATTATGAGAGGAGTAAGTAATCTAGAGAACAGTTCCTTTCCACTGGATCCATTCATATGGCTGTTAAGTAGTAACTATATGGTTGACACAGTAAAGACTAATTAAAGTACAACAAAAGACCTGAGGACGTTTAGCAGCTTACATGAACAGTGGTTGTACCTTGAAGTGAATACAACTGACGTAAGGGAAGCCAGATGAAAATCAAAAAAGGTAGAAATATTTATCTGATTTAGGACATCTTCAACCCTAAATACTGTGCGTTATAATCTGAAAGACAGTGTAGGTGATAGTCATCAGTAGTGATGCATTGTTTCATATATACGACACATCTGACGGATGAATTTCCAGTCACCACTTATAATTATTAATCAGTTGAAGGCAATATGCTGTTATCAAGAAAAAACTAATCATGAATGAGCAGTGATTTTTGCGAATTCAGTGTTACGTTGTCTTTTCTCCAATGTTTAAGAGAAAATAACACATTCAAGACTACAGATAGCCTTCGATTAAAAGACCCACTATATTTTTGATGTAGCTGTGTTCTCTGAGCTGGATAGTTTATTTGCGTCGTGGAGAAAGAATAATTCTTCTCTGGTGGATCCTTGCCTTTTGGCGAAGTCTTCACACTTTCAAACAGAAAGAAGCGTGTTCTGCTCGTAAGATTTAGGTGTGATTGAGATTTGTAGCTCAGGCAAAGGATCAAGACCCGCCATGTACAGAACTTGAATTCCCGGTTTTTATAAATAGGTAGGTCGGTTTAAGTCACTTTATTATCCTCAAAAAATTTCTTGACATTCAATGATATTATTATATTTACTTTACCTGACTTGTAGATACAAAAAGTATGGTCCGCTGATGATTCTCGCTTAGCTATCTGAGTGGAAAGTATCAGGATTGCAATGTATTTATTAGGTTTGGCATTTCACTAGTGGTATACTGTGCTGAGTGTTGGTCCTTTAATTCGATAAGCAGTAGGTGTCATCAGTTTGACTTCATTAAAAGAAAAGTTTCTACAGCTGTGATTAAAGTCAAAGAATTCTACACCCATATCAACTCACTACATAGTTAAAAACTCGGATACTAATACGTTGCGGGCGTGACTGACTTTAATGTAGGGTAAGAGTAAGTGAGTCAAATGGTAGGCCAAGAGACTACAAGCTGCAATGAGCTTTTATCTTTGGTTTGTGAATAGATACGCTCAAAAAATTTAATTGCATGTTTCCCATAACCTGGCTTCAAAGTTATGTGACTACAAATATGCTTCACTTCGCTTTATATAATGTAACTTTGCTTGATTTTTGTGTCAACGTCTCCTACTTTAGTGGGCAGTCTTAGGCCTGTAAAACAGGGAAGGTAGGGCGTAGGGTTAGCTACTCCATCCGGTAAATAATATCTCAATAACTACACAAACGTCAAAGAATAAGATTATTCTCTTATGGGTAAAATATTACTGTATAACACTGTGAGACTTCATCAAAATAAATTTTACCTATAATGGAATTATACTCTATCATAGTGCACAAGGTTTACTCTTATATCAAAGATTCTTCTCCCCTGGAGTCATGAAGACTCTTCAATTGGAGAATTGATGACGCCGGCAAGTAAAAACCTTTGGGAAGCTCGTTGACCGACATCCTGTTTCGAAGAAAGTGAAAGAAAGTTTCAAGAAATGAGACGTCCACATTATGTATAAAGATGGCTAGGTGGCTTAGATCACACAAAGATATGTGAAGGTATGGTATAGAAGTATTAAGATGTTGTGAAGAAAGATGGAACAAAGTGGACTCTCTAAACTCTTAAATGGAATGAAATCATGAGTAAGATAAAACATTCTAGTAACACCGACTATCTTCTGGACCATAATTCAAAAACATGAAGAGTGAGACGAGCGGACTACAGTGGACTAGCAAAATGGCCCATATAAGACTTAGATTTCACGGATTATTTACAACACATGCTGCACAAACTCAAAAATATGCAAGTGAAAACTGACAGTCTGACAGTGGAGGCAGGGAAGATAGGACTTCAAATGAACATAATAATGGTGGTAGTGGAAACAGGTGAAAGTGACGGTAGAAAACTGAGTGAAGTTGGAGATGTTATCAAGTATTGTTTTGCAAGGTTTTGACTGATTACATGATGAAAATGTGCCACTGAAATCTCACGTGCTACTCGTAACGAAAGGAATGAATTTTATATTAACAGTTAATTTTTGTGTCAAAAAATATTGGAAAATTCACTCATAGCACCTTTTCACTGACTATAATTTAACTCTTTTCTTCCAGAAAAAAAAAGATTGTGCGAAGAATATCTTTTTTGATAATTTACTCTTACCGCCCTACAATTATATATATGTTTATTTGCATAAAATATTCTAGAATAGTAGTCAACAACAATATTGGTGTTTTTTAAATAATTACTATTAAAAGTGCATAAATTATAATAATAATAAAAATATATTAGCAAATAAGATATCAACTAAAATTAAGGGAATTTCCACAACAAATTGAGGATCATTCGAAGCTAGATGGCCAAGGTAAGGACAATGTCTGAACTAGCTTCTTTTGGACACATAAGTTAGGCTTCTTAGTGTGGATCCCAACGGCCTCAGCAATATTTAGTAAACGAACTCTTAAGGAGAAGTTAAGATTTGCTGGTATGCCGTAAGTGACTTTGAAAGCCTGGTTAACATCAATCTTGTGTACTTTATCCCCAAGTTGGGAGAGAATAGCGCTACGAATAGATTTTGTCTGTCCTTTATTTAACGACGCAGGATGATGCTCGAAAATCCGACAAGAAACACGCCTAATTCCATTATGGGTAAATTTTATCTAGATAGTCTCAAAATGAAATTTACCCATAATGGAATTACACTCTACCACAGTGCACAAGTTTTATTCTTATATCAATAAAACACGCCTAATTGTAGGGCCTATGTAGTTGGCTCCACAGGAACAGTTAAATTGGTAGATACACTTGGAAGAGGCACAATAAGGCAGTTTAGCTTTTACTCCCGAACGCAAAATATGGGTGGTTTTGAAGACAGCATAATTCAGCAGCATGGAATGCTCCTTTTACCACATTCCTAAGGCGTTGTGTTAGTATCTCGCTAATGTTATCCTCGAGGAACTGAATTTATAAGAAGAAGGCCATTTTAGGAACTGTTGGTACCTTGGGCTGCCTTGATTTTTGATTCATATTCTTACCAGTGAATTTTTCTGGATAACCATTTTCACTCAGCAACCGTTTTATATTATTAAGTTCCTCATCACGACATTCATCCAAGCCGATTTCTCTTGCTCTGTGAAACAAGCACTTTATCAGATTGTATTTGTATTTCAAGGGCACGAGACTGAAAAAGTGAGTATACTGACCAGCTATGTAGGTTATCTATATACACTTCTTCTTACAGTATCATCCTCTTTTCTGGTCAAAGGACGTCTAGAAATGAAATACTGGAGTCTTTTTCTTTCTCAGTGGTAAAATTTATTGCAGGATGAACCTCGTTAAATTTTTCCAGGATGTCCTTTGCTTCCTCCTCAGTTTTCATAATCAAAAATGTATCATCCATGTATCGACAATAGAATTCCATTGATCTTACTTAACAGATCCATAGTGTTTAAAAACACCAGTATTGTTACTGACTACTATTCTAGAATATTCTATGTATGTAAACATAAATATAATTGTAGAGCCAGAAGAGGAAGTTATTGAAAAGGATATCCTTTGTTTCTTTTCTCCCAGTTGTCTTAATTTTGTAGACGGCTGGGGTAATGCAGCAAAAATGACAAGGTAAGATGAAATAAATATGAAATTACAAAAGTAGTTTATTTTAAGAAAGGAAAATCCAGAGGAGATGCCGTCAGACAACAAGAACTATACACTGAACAAGAGATGTAATCATTTAAGCAGTCTTCACTGACTACAGTATGCTTTTAGCCACAGTAGAAGTTAGTGTACAGATGTGCTTATTTCTGTCAAAACAAACATTTACTACTCACCATGTAGGAAGTAATGTTGCTGTACTAGGTGATTTTTTCACATCTCCACATAATGATTGAATCGGTTGATACGGGTCTGTTCTCTGTGTACCTAAATAAAAGAATCCAAAATAAAATAATTCATGAATACATTTTATGAATGGAGACATGAATGTATTTCGCAAAGATAATCATATCATGTTGTCTATTTTTTATTTTGTTTTGAGGATTTTATCATGAGCTGACATCGGTTAGAGAACCATTGGAAGACCACCTGGGAGTATTGGACAGCCGTTTCATCCTACTTTGGGACTCTTCACAGTACACACCTGCAACAGGGTTCGGACCCAGGACCGCCTGCTTACAAGGCGAGCTCGTGGACCGTTGAGCCACTGGCACCCGATCCAATGGCCAATGAATTCTAACTTCTATGAATTCATGACATGGCGTGACCCCATTTTGCATTGTCTTCTTCAATGAGTTACTGCCTCACCTTTAACCTGCTGCACCCTACTGATCACGGCTAGATTCACCTATTTTGTTCAACTGATAATTTCAACAACTTGATATCACAAAGCGTAGTGGAAGTCATTATCATGCTTGTATCTTCATCAGCTATTAAAGTTGTTTCCCTTTTTATTTCTTTATCTCTTTCTGGTTAACCGTCAACAAAAAAAGATTCTATGAGAGTCAGTATCTACTTTATATATACGAAAGTCATACATTAAGCTCTTATAGTTAATACTGGAAATATCTCCATTTCTATTTATTCTTTGCAGCCTTTTTCTAGCTGGCTGAACATTTATTTCCTATTCACACGATCTCCTACAAGTCAGCCTCTCACCTACCCCCAACTCGTTGTTTCCAATTTAGGCTCCATTCGTGGAACTCTCAGGCACATGATGTCACCTAACGGTCTCCTCAGAGTATATCCGAAACAAATCATTTTCTCCAGGATATTTCTTGAGCAATATGTTCATAGTTGGTTCGTTTCCAGAGTTCTTTGTCGCTCATCCTTTCCAGCCGGCTATCCGGTCTTCGGTGTTGAGTGAAGGCAGCTTTTAGTGAAAAATCTGAAATATGTTTGATGACACACTGAGACTCTGAACCATGCAGAGTTACTGATCGTTGAAAATTAGGATCTTGTACCTTATGGTCAGTGTAGCAGATTACCACACTGGTTTCGTAGTAATGAAGATCTGCCTTTCTCACCTTTGAGATCCTCATCTGTACCACCAGTAGTTGAAATAATGTTACTTAGATAAATGAAAGAGGTGATTTCTTCTAGATTTCTCCTGTTGATAGTGACTGGTGCTTGTTGTCGTTGTTGGTTATATATCTTCGTCGCCTTTATGTTCAGTTGAAGTTCTGTCTTCCCTTCCTCTTCTGTCAACCTTTAAGTTTCCGCCTGTAGATCTTTGGGTTTCTGTCACATCAGACATAAATCATCAGCAAAGTCCAGATCTTATCCAGTATTCTTATTGGTTGGATTACCTGACATGTAGCGTCATCATATAGATGTAAAGTAAAGTTTTTAAATGTTTACGATACGGCAATCAGACGTGTTGGATTAATCTCGAAACTACTTCACAGTCGACGTTTTGGAAGGCTTTTCCAAAGTCAATGAGGTTGAGGTAGACATAGAGAGATTTGACTACTATTCTATGCTCTGTTCCATGATTGGCAATAATAATTCATCTAAAATGATGGTACTTAGATAGAAACTGGAATATTTAAGTGTTACTGAATGAAATATTTAAAGTATTAATTAATATTGATCGTGCCGAGTGAAAGAATTTTATTAGCCATCAATAGAAAACAAAAGGTATAATTAACTAATAATTATTTCGGAATTTAACTTCATGCTGAGTAGTCTGAATACGGCAGCTAGATTGTACGACCTATCCATTTTCTAAAAAAAATCAATAATCTATCTATCAGTAAACATTATAATTATTCGTCATCTCTATGATTATTGGTGTTATTAATCCAAATGTAATAGATAGTTACAACAAATCTTGAAGGGAATACAAACTACTTGACAAGAAACATACCTAAAATTAGAGTATCAAAAGCTTTATCAAATCAAATCTTAAACACTACTTAACAACAAATAATGATAATAATAAACGCTTGTTAGTTAGTCGACAGTGGATTGACGTAAAATCTAATATATAATTTAGAAAGAAAAATCAAACCAAGAAATTTTAATGTAAACATAGAACGTTGGGCGATTTGGCTATGTGTATAAATAATTTCAAGTTTGACCACGGATTGATATCAGTTAGAGAATCATTGAAAACCAACAGGGAGTACTGGACGGCTGTTTCGTCTTAGTTTAGTACCCTTCATCAGTAATACCCCAGGACCCCGATAAGGATCAAGTCCGGGAACTTCCATATTAGATATGGATAGTAACTCATCGAAGAAGACACTGCGAAGTGGTCGCGCTATGTTATGAATGGCAGAAGTTAGAATTCATGGGCTGAACATTGGATTGGGTCCCAGTGGCTCAATGGTCTATGAACTCTCTTATCTTGTAACCAGAAAATCCTGGGTTCGAACTCTGGCGGTGGGTGAGTACCGCTGAAGAGTCCCAAAGTAGGATGAAACAGCTGTCCAATACTCCCAGGTGGTTTTCCAGTGGTTCTCTAACTGATGTCAGCTCATGATGAAATCCTCTAACTAATAAGAGTATAATTTCTAGTCTGTTTGTTGTTCATAATCATATCAAGCTGAATTGAAAGTATGCTTCAATAAGAATGGTGAAATGTGCACTAGTACAGATATTAGTACAGCAAAGATTGAATGAACACTTTGTGCTATACACTGAAATCAGTCTAGTGGCATGTAAGGTCACTTTCAGTCGAGTTCTACTTTTTCCCATTTAGTTTTCATGATGGGTGGAAACTGGTTACATTTCAGTAGTGACTCAGTAGTAGAATACTCGTCAATCACGCCTCGCGTGACCCGGGGTTCGATCCCTGGCCGACGCACTTCTAAACCTCGTTTACCCAGTAGTAAACCAGGTAGAGAGGGAAGGTTTGGCGTGAGTTTGGAAACCTGACCCTGTTAAAAGAAACACTACCGCTGCTGAGACTTCAAAGCTGAGGCTTGGACTTCTGTTCTGTTACACAAAGGAATGTAATTAAAATTCATCAGTTTGTCTGATAACTTGAATCACTTGTTTTTCAAGTGCTGGTTTGCAGGAATTTGATTGATTCCAGCTTGGATCATGAAATGACATCTGCATGCAGTGGTTCTCTAACCCTTGAAAACCAACATTTCAAAACGAAAACTTTACTCACTAGTCACTGATTACCGAATGAAGTTGTGGGTAGTTCAGGTGGCAAATTGTGAGCAGTGTGGTCCGGCAAGACGGATAAGAGGACAGATATCCACCGATAACATTGACTGGCCCTTTCCCTATATGTCTGGAATCAGCGGAAGTTAAAATTCATCGACTATCGAATTCCATTCCAGTTTTGGAGTGGTCATCGGGGCCCACCTCGTACCTCGTAGGTCATGAGTTCGATTCCCGACTGGGTCATGCTTGCGTACTACTGCAGAGTCTCAGACTAGGATGAAACAGCTGCATAGTACTCTCTGGTTTTAAATCATTTTCTAGTTGAAGTCAGTTTTGACCTAAACTGACACTTATTGTTTGTTACGTCACAACCTGATAGTTGAAGATTGATTCTCGATTAGTAAACTGAATTTTTTATTATTAAACTTTTTAATTAATTTATTTACTTTTACTTATCAGTAGATATTCGTCCCGTAGTATTCAAGCTGTTTCCCTATGTTTTTGACTTCCGAACAGTTAAAAGAAGCCGTCGATTCTCATGACAGTTGTAAGATTGATGACAATGATATAGGAATTAAATCAGAAATTAAGTATTTTGGACTTATTCTCCCTTCTGATCTCTTCTGGTCTTCCCATGTCTCAGCGATCTCCAGTAAAATATTCCGCCTGACATTTTACATTAGGAAGTTAAGGCACTTGGGTGCAACTCAACCCCTCCTCTTACAGTTCATAAACTCCTGCATCCTACCTATTCTTCTTTATTGTTCATCCTTATTCTTTCCTCGTTTGCTTAAAATGGACTATGTCACAATTCGTAGAATGCTTAAGACTGTCAGTAGGATGAGCGGTGTCCCAGTGGACTACATAGTTAACGCCTTTGTCGATAGGTACTTGACTTCGTGCAGTAAATTTGTTACAGGGATTTTGTCTGACTTGTAGCATCCACTTCGCCCTCAGCTTTCACCTTGCATCTCCTCAAGTAGAACAAGAAGTAACTTCAGAAAACTGTATGCTCGCACGTCTAAGTACAAAAATTCTATGATACCATACTTGATACGTATTTTATGTAATGAAAACAGCGTCAGACAAGAATTGACTAACCTTTTTTCATCTGGTAAATAAACAATTTCCTCCATCCATCCTTATATACCTTCAAGTTTTACTTTTTTTATTTCTATTATATTTATGGTCCTGTTGCTTCTTTTTTTTACTTTCATAACTGCAATCACCAACTTATCTCTATGACTGTTGTAATCTTTGTTTTTTCCTTCACCATATCATGTAAACAGAACATTATATTCAATATTTTTAAACATGCTAGGATTTCTACACCGCATCGACAATACTGTGTGAAACAAGCTCATGGCAATTTCCACTTGTATTATTATCATTACCTTAGCTACTATCATTATTATTATTTCCATTTTGTATGCTGCATGTTTTTTTTGACATTACCCCTATTGTAAATGTGGAAAAATTTTCTGTGTGATTAATTTTATTTATAATTTGAGGAAATTAGATGCAATATTGTGATTAATGCTGAAAATTCCATTCTGTATCACAAGTACTGTTTTTGGAATAAATTAAATCATTATTATTATTATTATTATCATACTATGTATAAGTAATCTGTGGATTTTTCATCATTTTAGTATCATCTGTCTTGTAATCTTGGTTTCTAGTATACTAAAATTAATGCTCTGTTCTTTTCTTTCAAAAACGGATTAAGTGTGCCATGTATTTACACTTATTTATGATAACCTTTGAGGTGTTACACCGAAAGCAGTTGAAGAAAAGCCGTAGAATACGACTAAATCTTTGTATCATTTAAGTGTCTTCTTCCTCTCCGCTTTGTTCAGTCTAACCAAAGGAAGGAAGGGCATCTGAGAAGTTGAATGAGTAAGCAAATACAGCGGATTTTGTCTGAACAACACTCTTTCACTATCACACCTAAGTGACGTCGACGTCACTCACTGAGCATTAAATAATGATTGCCTTGTTGGTATATAGAATTCATCTATCTAAATATTTTAATAGATTAACAAACTAATTTTTTGTTTATGTATGTATTCATTTTCACACGCACAATGAATAGTGTTGTCATGGTAATCGTATGTTTTGACAAAATGCGCAATTATGACGGAATGTTTAAAATCAATATATCTCTCCGTATTATGTAACTTATGAAGCTGAACAACTTTATGTACTTAAGTGGAATTTTTTCTTTCCTGAAACTAAGAACTACTTGAAAACTCAGTTCTGTTGTTATGATGCTAAACAAGAGGGCGAGAAACTAGGGAAAACACTGTATTTGAGGGTTCCACTGCCTACTAGTAATTATTTATTTCAAGTTAGGTGGGTGCGTACCGATGAAGAGTCCCAAACTAGGACGAAACAGCTGTCTAGTACTCCCAGGTTTTCCAATGGTTCTCTAACCAATGTCAGCTCATGATGAAATCCTTTAACCAACCAAATCCCTACAATCCAATACTTGAATATCAATGAGATGCTAACTGGCGACTGGCCCTATTCAGGTAGGTTGTTACCGGGGGTTACAGTGGGAAGTCGTCACCAGTAGGGTGCAGCAGGTCAGGTGTGAGGACAAATACTCGCCGAAGACATTGGCTAGTAGTTGCTCTATATCGTGAATTGGCAGAAGT
Source organism: Trichobilharzia szidati (assembly GCA_944472155.2). NCBI lineage: Eukaryota > Metazoa > Platyhelminthes > Trematoda > Strigeidida > Schistosomatidae > Trichobilharzia > Trichobilharzia szidati. The sequence goes on from OX235271.1 coordinate 166,632,924, forward strand.
TAGAATTCATGGGCCATTGGATTGGGTCCCAGTGGCTTAATGGTCTACGAGCTCGCCTTGTAACCAGAAGGTCCTGGGGGGTGTGTACTGATGAAGAGTCCCAAACTAGGACGAAACAGCTGTCCAGTACTCCTTGCAGGTTTTTCAATGGTTCTCTAACTCATGTCAGCTCATAATGAAATCCTGTAACTGACATCTGTTAGTGAAACACTGAAAATCAGGAATTCCTGGATGACTGCTTTATTCTAGTCTGCGACTTTTCAGCAATATGCATACATAGCCACACCAAGATTGAAATCAAGACGTTAAAGTTATGAGGCAAGCCCACTGACCATTCATCCACTGGCCTGCCTACGAATTCCAATTTCTGCCGATTTACTGTATATGGTGCTACTGCTAGCCAATGTCCTCCCACCCAATCTGGTGGACTCTGCCGGTAACGACTTCTCACTAGGACTTCAGTCGACTTCATCCTTTAATCAGATCAATTTGAAAGGGTTAGTTTATAGAGATTTGGTTTGTTACAAGTCTGGTTACGGAATGATATCAGTTAGGAACCATCGAAAACGGAATTCAATTCATGATTCAACTTGGAATTCATCAAACTGTTGTAAACCACACCTTCGACATTATTTATTTGAAATAAATAGCTAAGCACCCGTAATTTGGATATTTCAGTGATGAGTATGTCAAAGCCAGAATCGGAAAGTCAAGATACACCTTCATCACTCTGAAGTCAGTTTGGAAATCTGATCATTCAGCATAAAGAACAAAGTTTGGATTTTCAACACAAATGTGAAGTTGGTCAATTCTTCTATATGGGTAGGAAACTTGGCGCGTCACGGAAAGCATTTCCAACAGACCACTGCAGACTTTTATCAGCAGCTGCCTTTCATGACTGCATAGCGAAGATCAAATGGCCAACCAGAAAGAATTAGCGACAAGAAACTCTAGAAACGAACCAATGAAGAACCTACTGCTCAAAAACTTTTCCGAAAAAGATGAAGATGGATAGGAGATATGCTGAAGAGGCCTTTGGGTAATATCGCGCACCTGATTGAGGGATCTGACTAAGAGTGCAGTATATGTCTTGTTGATAAAATGCTTGGTCAACCGAACTATGGTATAAGTTTTTAATTAAGAGCTTAGATTGAAAAAAGAAGGCATTTTGTGTGTTCATTTGACTTTACATTTCGTGTGGTTAGCTGAAAAAAAGTGGAATATGGGATAAGTTATTCATTGACGCCAAGGAAAAAGACTTTATCTAGTCACCAGCAAAGTATAAATCGTTTAGTAACTGTTACTCACATTACAAATGGAGACTAAAGAAAGAAATATCTGTAATTTTATAAGTTATAAGCAGTGGTAGGACGCTTGCCAACCATCTAAATAGTTTGCGATTCGATCTCTGCCTGACACACTGCCAAACCCCGCTAAGGAGATAATAAGGTCGGTAAAAAGTGAAGGTTGAACGTGATTATTATTATTGTTTCCTTTAATTCCTAGAGGAACATAGGGATTCAGCCGTGCGTTTCCATTGCGTTCGGTTCTCTGCTAGAGTCTTCACCTGGCTCCAAGTCTGCCCACACTTTTTCATCTCCTCTTCACAAAACCTCCTCCAAGTCACCCTCGCAATGACGACCAACTCGCCGCATCCCTTTCGGGTTCCACTCGAGCGATGGCCTGTCTAGTGATGTCACTTGATGGCTTGTTTCCTCAGAGTATGGCCGATCCATCTCCATTTCTTCCTGCCTATTTGTTTCACAATCGGTTCCTGCTCGGTTGGTTCACTCCCAAAGATCCCTGTTGCTGATCTTTTCTGGTCGGCCATCTGATCTTGAGTATTGAGCGAAGACAGCTGTTAATCAAGGTCTGTAGTTTGTTTGAGATCCTCTTTGTGACGCACTGGCCAAGTCTCTGATCTGTATAGTAGCACTGACTTCACATTGGAGTTGAAGACTTGGATCTTATTTTTGATTCTGAGTGCTGTTGACCTCCACACAGACTTGAGAGTAGTGAAAGCTTGTCTTGCTTTCCCGATTCTTGCTTTGATATCCCCGTTAGTTCCGCCTGTAGTTGAAACGATGCTTCCCAGTTAGGTAGGTGAGTAAAGGAGGTTGTTTCTTTCAGGTTACTCCCATTTATGCTGATCG
>OX235271.1:166635574-166810818 GCA_944472155.2 Trichobilharzia szidati
AGAAGTACCAGAGAGGGGAGAAAATACATGCGGACACGGACACAACCTTAATGTTTGTATATTTTTGTTTATATTCGTTGTACATTGCTGTCCAGTAAACATACATATTTGTTTGTATTTAGTCTTTTTATGCATCTATGAGATTGGTGTGTTTACCGCTTATAGAGTATCTAGGGAAGTCTTACGCGTGCTTTGAGTATCAGAGTATTCCAGAAATTTATTCGTACTAGAAATAAAAAGTTTGTTAATGTAATCACTGGAGTCAAACAGTCTGTACAGACAGCGTTTGAAAATTATAATCGAGGTGCGAATTTTGACTTCTGGGGGCAGGTTGTTTCATATTTTAGAATACATGACTGTGAAGAATTTTTCGTGGAGTGTTGATTTAAAGGCATTTATTGTCACTGTGCAGGTTTGGTTACGCATATCGTAAGAGGCTTGTGGTGAGAATTGTGTATCCTTACTGTCTGAGAATCATATTTTGTGTAGGACCTGAAGGAAGAATACTAGGTTTATAATAAGTTGTGTTGTCCAAAGTAGGTCAAGATTTAGAATCATGCACCGTGAGATGTAGTCTTTCTTACAATCGTAGCCAAGTAGTTTGGAGGTGAGGTATCGTTGGATACTTTCTATCCTTAGCTTGTCACGTGTGCGAGTGCTGCTAAAAATAAATGGACAGTACTCTAGTAGTGGCCTCACACATGTTTTTTATAGAATTAGCTTGACTTCATTGCCGTGAAAGTTCCTGAGTATGCATGCTAAGAACATCCCCGACTTTCGAGTCTGTGATGTCACTTGCTCAGAAAATGTTAGATCACTAGAGTACCTCAGGGCTAAGTCAACGGCACTTCGGAGTCTGGTTAGGTTAGCCGATTGAAGCGTTAATTTCATGTCGATTGAGGGTGTTCCGAAGCAGATCCAGCCACATTTGTTCATATTGAATTGTAGATTCCATATAGACGACCAAGCAGTCACTTTATCTAATTCTTTCTGCACGACATTCTGGAAGTACCCTAAGTCACCACACTGGAATGCATAAGCTACTTTTAGGTCATCTGCAAAGATGAATGGTTTCCCACGTGAGATGTAAGCGCATATGTCGTTAATATGGGGTGTAAATAGGAGGGGTCCAATGACATTACCTTGAACTACACCAGGCGTGATCGGGCTCAGTTTGGAAGTCTCAGACCTCAGTTTAACTATTTGAGACCTGTTGTTAAGGAATGATTTAAGCCATCCTTATAGTGGGTCAGAATTGTAGTCCTGGAAGAGAAATAGTCTTCCGGAACACTATTCTAGAATTTCCAGTCACTAGGCATTTTTAATGCTGTCCTTTTGGAAACGGCCGATGCATACACAAGTTTGGAGGCATCAGAGGAAATACGAAAGTCCAATACGTCATAATCCCTCATTAACTTTAACGGGCATGCAAAGGACTGTTGACGTAGCGTATTCAAATTAATGACCCCACTGTCATTCTAGGGAGTGTGTTCCACCAAGCAGGTCACCCCACTACAACCTCTTTCTGAGTGTTTCTTGAAGTGGCTTTCTTGCTGAGAGAAGGTAGGACGTAGCTTATACCAATAGGCCAAACAGGGATGAAGGTACAAACAGAACGCTTCTATGTGTTACCTGCCTGGTGATATCACAAACATTAAACCCGAGTACATCACTGTTGACTTCCCTTAGCAAGCCAATTGGCTGTGAATCACACGTTGATTCATATAGAATCAATTCCCTAGCTTCTGGAGTTACATACTTCAACTCATGTAGGTGGCCAAAATATACCGAGTTAAACGGAAGCCAGTTCCAGACAAAAAGCTGGCTAACACTTGATAAGAAGCTTCTTGAAGAATCGTCTTTATCAAAAGGTGTCAATGGACGTGAACATTGAACGTTTGTTTATTGGGACTGGCAGCCATTGGTGGGCAACTCGAAGGCGCGAATGGTTCGATCGCTTGCAAGTTGAACGAAGGCGGAAAGGAATACGAATAAAAACTGTCAAGGAACTTAGCCCTAAGTTCCTAGGCGATTTGAACCGATAATGACTAAGTATTTCGCTTCAACTTTAAATCCAAAACACCAGTATTCCTTGAACGAATTTTTATTGTTTGGCAATTAAAGCGAAACAAAATACAGAGTCTACAAACAAATGTTTAGTACAAATGAAGTTATAAAGTACTTTTAATCGTATTCCTTTCCGCCTTCATTCAACTTGCAAGCGATCGAACCATTCGCGCCTTCGAGTTGCCCACCAATGGCTGCCAGTTCCAATAAACAAACGTTCAATGTTCACGTCCATTGACAAAAGGTATCAAACCACAAAAGAAATAGTGGTCGGTTACGTCCTACAAGTTTTTAGTAGCGAATGCAGATGTAGACTTGAATATGACGGCCTCAGCAGAAGATGGTTTATTTGAGGCATCAGGAGTATGGTTTGTCATGCTATATCCAGAAGTCTTATCACGTGACCTACCCTTCAAGTTTGGAAACATCAGGTAGTCTATATTATTCACTGACAGTCTCACTTGCACGAACGTTTATTCCACAAGTGAGGTAATAGCCACTGGCCGTTTCCTGAATCTTAGCTGTGACCATCTAAAAAACCACTCAGACAGTTAGCCTGGACGACTTCGAGTTCGTTCCTGATCGGCTTCAACTGGAAATAACGCTCGTGATTGCTGTGTGGCTATCAATAATAATAATTTATATTTTCGTATAAACATAAATTTACATGAAAATGCATATTATTATTATTATTGATAGTCACACAGCAATCACGAGCGTTATTTCCAGTTGAAGCCGATCAGGAACGAGCTCGAAGTCGTCCAGGCTGACTGACTGAGTGGTTTTTTAGATGATCACAGCTAAGATTCAGGAAACGGCCAGTGGCTATTGCCTCAATCCTGCTAAGCCCAGACTGTGGTCACACTAAATGCTGACTCTTTAAACTAACCAACCTCATATGGTATCCAGGCTACTCTACACATAACCCCAACTGGACAAGTGAGAATATAAGCCTCACGGCTGTTCAAAGCAGTATTTATTAACAACAGTGTATAGAGAATACAGGAATGTAGAGACACTCCGCAACGCAGCACACACGTTCACTTCCCTGAAAAGGTCAAGTGTCTGCAACGTGATTCGATAAGTAGGGATTACCAAACTGGTCACTAAATGCAAAATGGCTGAGTTTCAGTTGAGTCGACGTATATCTTCTATCCCCTAAAAATGATAAGAGAATGAGTAGAAAATAAGGAAAAAAGGAGCACCGACTGCATTTGTCCTACCACTGTGGAGCTAACTCTGCATTTGCGTTTACCCCTCTACACATTTTAGCTGAGTGAGACATTAAAAGGACTAAAAATGGTAGTGCACATGTTCAGAGACATCTGAACAAAGTGAAGCAAAGTCCCAAATAATAAGATGCATCGAAGACTACGGAGGATGATACAATTTCAATTCGACACAAAACGCGCTCTGTAAAGACTACCATTATACCCTCGATATCATCCTCCTAGTTCATATTCCCATCACAGACTTACTAACTTCACTGATCATAAACAACCTTTCAAGAACTCTGGAATAGATTTCCACTTAAGGCTATTAACATAAACCCATTATACAAGCTGAACAGACTGGGACCTAATTTGATTGGAATTTAAAAAGAAGGCATTACAATCGATGGGGTACCTATTCAACCTTAGTAATGTAGCTGAGGACCGTTTTCACCTTAGCAGACTTGGTCTTTGGTGGCAGAGACATTATAACTTCTTTGCGCCTCGTGGTTAAATTCTTCACGTTTTTTTGAAAACCTCGGTGGGGCATTCGTTATTTCGTGAGTTAAGCCAGCAGTGCATACGCTTCTAATTTCACACACCAGGATATATCACTTCGAAGATTAAAAGGAATTTCGGAGTGCCCATGGCCAAGTACACATGGAAAGCATAGTCTTCTTACCTTCACCTAATGGTCTTAAATTTAGTGTTGAATCTCACTTTCTTCTTTCTGAAGACGAGCCAGTTTCTGAAAGAGGTGCACGACAAGGTTTCTGAGTCAGTTACTAGGCGGAGAGTTGAGAGAAACTGTGAAATCTGGTCCGACTAGCGTCACTCCTTTAGCGAATATCTGCACGGTATTGCATTCAGAGCATTTGATACCATGTGAAACAGTGAGTTCATGACTTCCCATTAAATGTCGAAATTGACGTACATCACTATACATAGCCAGAAGTTCTCTGACAATGGTACTGTCCTTCGTTTCCATAGCATCCAGTATCCTGGAGGCAGAAACAGGTTTCTGCCATCGGCCACTTACTGGGCGGTGTTTGACTCCGCCGGCTGTAGTGTCGTACTCCTCAAATGATAGGCTTGCAGGTACCAAAAGTAAGTTGGCAAGCTGACATTTGCGAAGGCTTCCATAGTCTCAGCGAAAGTTTCCTTAGTGGGTGCATCAAGATTTGTCCACTCGGTGTTCTCATAGGGGCTGCAATAAATTTGTGTTGTTAGGATTGCACCACCAGCAGCAACTTTCGAAGTAATTAAGTATGGTGCCGTACGACTTCATGAAAGCATGTTTATCGACGAACAATCGCCTAACTAGACATTAAGGAGTCCCCCAAGAATGAGATCTAAAACGTGGAGTTTCGACTCATACTTGTTTAACTAGAGGTCCTGCATGAACAGAGTAACATGACAGCATGTCAAATACTTGACTGCACACCAGATTAACCAGTTAACTTAAACAGCAAAGGTCAGTACCCAATGCTGAATGATTGAATGTGTAGGTCAATAATTTCAGGGGATTAATTATTGCCGCATATTATTTATACTCTAAAATTAAATCTTGAAGGAGGCATGATATGTGCCTTTGCTCAGCTCCTGAAAAGGGTTTCCTCCTAAGAAAAACACCCTAATGATTGGGACTTACATTCGCTCTGGACATTTAAAATAGGTACATAATGGGAAAGTATTGAAAAGAAACTAACTTAACTTTTCTTGGTGTTAATAACAGGGTTGATTCAGCTGAGAAGCATTCTTAGAAGTAAGTTTTCTGCAGTTGTGTGACCTTAACTCCTGCAACTGTCCTTTTTGTTCCAATGGCCGCTCTGTGGTTTACGCGCACATTTCACTTTACAGTCTAGTAGGTTATTTTTTTGTGTCTTGGGTTCCTGGTATCGTATTACTCAGCTACTAATTAATATTGCCTTTCAAATACCATATAACTCCTTATTACTTTTAATGAAATTACTGCTCTAATGAATGTGCTGTGAAACATCTGGCAGCTCAAGTTGTTACGCAACTTTATATCTAAGATCACGTCTAACCTAAAGGCATTTTCTCACGCAGAATATTATACCGATGACAGTTGTAACTAGTTGGTTTCCAACTGACAACCTATTTCGGTTGCAGCGTAAAAACACTTACTATGTGAGCAAACTTTAATCAGCTTGGATAGCTAACTAATTCCTTTTGTACTGCTAAATATTCTGCACATGGTATCTATTTTAAGAACACAATCATAAGTGTTAATTGCAAGCATCAATTTTTTAGTCTTATACTAGTACTTAATCTCCACGCTTGCCTACGAGTTTTTACGTCTTATCTACTCAGGCGAGTAGATGACGATCAATTGTCGTAAGAATCTACTCTTCAGTAATAATTGTAATAAACCAGAAAACTTGCCACTTCTCTCTGAGGCTATTGTCTAGTGACGTCAGTCTAAGGATCCTCAGACTTACGGTCTTATGACTAGTTTTAGTTGCTGATCCCATGGGGTCAACAACTAAAACTGCAGTAGCAAGACCGATAATATACTTGAATAATTAAAGTGAGTTGTATTCATTTGTTCCCTTCTAATTTCCATGGTCTGTTTTACTCCTTTGAATTCCGAGTGAGACATAGGGCTTCAGTCAGTAACAATGGTGTTTTTTGTACGGGGTTACTAGTTTCACACCCAACCTCTGCCGGATACGCTAGGTTCTGGAGTGCGTCGGCCAACAACTGAAACCGAACTGCGTGCATGGCTGGTGAACATTAACGATAAAGAATTGCGTATAAACCCCCAGCATGATTCTTTTTATAACGACAGTTAAAATCGAATGTTTCTAGACTTTTTTTATCACCATAGTAGTATGAATCGCAGTGGAAATCAGAATACCAGCGGATCAGCGTCAAGAATGGCATAGGATAAATTTTAGACAAATAATATAAAGAAATTAAGATGAGACTTGTGGGGCCACTGAATAGGTTTTCATCGTTTTTGACACTTTCAACCAGTGATTTGCATAACTTTAACCAACCTCGTGGTAGAGTAGTGCCCTTCCTTGATATGTCAATTCAAATTTGGGAGTGCGTGGAGGATCATAAGTTTCTTTGTTGGGGCTCTCATCGTATGACCAGTCAGTGGTTAAAGGCCCCAGTGTCTCATGTTTAATCACCATATACTGTTGAAATTCTAAACATGTGTGCTAATCTTAGTTACTTTTTTTCTTTCTCTCATACATGTTCTCGACAATCTCAATGCATTTTTGTTTTGCTCATTTCTTTTGTACTGTAAAATGTAACGGTTTGGTCTATACTGTAATAATGGAGGAAGGTTGACTAGTGTAAGCCACCTAACTGATATAGAAATTGTCCAGCCTTTCTGTTATTTCCTTCAGTACTGCTCAAAACTCATGACTAAAGATTGCACAGTGACTCGAATTACCGTCCACGTTTCATGTTTTTCTTCAGTGTATGCACTTGATTGTACTTATTTCTCATCTTAATAACCCCCGTTTACTTTCCTCGGGTTTTCTATCTCCTTACCAATTTACCTTGTAAAGCGTAGGTTGCTGCACAATATTTCCAGGTCGACATTTATGGCTATCTGATTTAGACTAATGCAAAAGTACTTTATCACCCGATTCGACCGTATAATCTTCAGCACTTATGCAGTTCTCCTCTCTAGTCATCCTTTGTTAACTTGATGGTAGTCTTTTCGGTGTTACTGCCGCTTGCAGTGTTATGTTACGTGACGACGCAAAATAACGTCCTTTTGTACGAAATGTTAGCTTGATCTTCGTCCGTCACTTCGTTACCCTGTAAATAAAATGCACTCCAACCATTTCACCAATGAATAATACCTTACCGATTTTATTAAGGATTGTGATTACAACTAGCCGTCTTTCAACATTTTTCACTATCATCACTCTTACCTAATTTACGTCCGATGCACTACTGGGGATAACTGCGTTTAGTTCTATCTTAGAAGTTGACTTGATACTCGAAGAAAAAGCTAGTTCGCTTAGACAATATAATTCTGTGAGATGCCGAAAACCTTCAACAATTCATTCTGTCACAGTTGATGGCTGCGAAAGATGGTCGTTGAAATTAGGAGTGTAAAGATTGAAGTCTATCCATGAATATCTTCACTCCCGTGCTGACGAATGATGGAAGATATTAGTTTTAAACTTAGTACCATGTAAAGAGTGTAAGTGGGTCTAGGAGATAGTGAATTCTCAGTGGCCCATGTAATGAGGTTTACTTTTTTGGATAGTCTTTGTTATGTTAAAAGTCAATACTTGTAGACTCCTAGTGAAATGGCTTTCATTCATGCAGATGTATTCATTCTTGTTATCTTCCAATTCCTGAAAATTTCAAATTAATTACTGTACATCTCTGTCGATTTGAGAATCGTTCTGCACTCTATTACTTTGTAATTATTTTAGCTTTTAACTTAGTGTCCTTACTCTCACCCCTTCAACTTTGACAGACTGTGAACTACCTTATCATTATTAGTTCGGAACATTATGTAATATTTGAAAAAATGGAGAACATATTAAGTGAAAAAAATAATTTTGTGAGTTCATCACATTACCAACACTACTTACGTATGTAGAGGTGAGAAGTAGTTGCATCGTCCAGTACACCACAGTCAGGAATATCATCGGGGACTTTAGTCTTGTCTCACTCCTGCCTTCACTTCAAAGGTTTTACTGATCTTTTCGTTGTGAGTTATTTAGCATACAGCATCATATAGCTGTTGAATGAAGCTGATAAAGATTTGGGGCATTCTGTAGTGTTTAAGCGGTTTCCAATTTACTTCGCAGTCAACGCTGTTGAAGGCGTTTTCAAAGTTTGTGAAGTTGAGGTAGAGATTTGACTGCCATTCTATACTCTGTCCGATGATGACGTGAAGCATTGCGATTTGATCTGTACATTATTCGTCTTTCCTGAATCCAGCTTGTTCCGGGCAGAGTTTTGTATCTAGAGCATCTTTAAGTCGCTCTAGAATGACGCGATTTAATGGTTTGAATAGCCTGGACAGGAGGGTGGTCTCGCTACAGTTTTCTCAAAGGTTTAGGTCGCCCTTTAGTAGTTTGACACGGTAGCCTTTTTTAATCAGTAGGTACCTTCCCTTTCGCCTAAACTTTGCAGTGGTGGTGTGAGGATACCCGCTGAGGTCTCTAGATCCGTTTCCAGTGCTTCCAGAGGAATTCTGTCTGATCTGGCTGTCTTACCGGCTTTCAGTAGCTTTTTGGCATTCGACTTCTGGTTTTATTAGGGAATTAGTGTTCACTGACAGTATTATGACTGTTGGGAGTACTTCTAGACGTGTTGCAGGTGGTGGTCAGTTCAGGAATCCTTTGAAGTGATCAGCCCATTGTTTTCCTTGTCTCTGCTCTTTGGTAATTAAGTCCCCTTGACCATCTTTCATTGGTTTTATGTGTGCTGTCTTCCTCGACAACCGCCTGGTTATATCTGAGGCCTCTATTAACTGTGCCCCCTCCTGCTTTAGTCACCAGTGTGTGGTAGATGTTTTTGTTTTTCCTGGCACTCTTCACTTTGTTCAGTGTGTTGTAAATTCAACGCATCTCCTTTCGCTGTTCATCTCCTGTTTTACCACCCCTCTCCTGTTAGCTTCTACTTTCCGTGCAGAACCATTCTTCATCGTGCCTCTTCTTCCTTCAGCCTCACTTTCAAAGAGTTCCAGTGTCCTTGCAAACGGGTTTCCTTGGTGATGCTACATGATGCCTCCAACTTTGCTCTGATGGAGTAATAGTAGTTTTTAATTTGGACAGAGCCCTATGGTCAGCCCCCTACTGCTAACGAATACTAAATTATGTAGATGGTACTTTTGCTGCGCGTAAAAAAATCAGATGGTAAAGACAGAATACGATAAATAGCTGATGTTAATTGTGTTCAGTATTGTTAGTATACACGAGTAGAACTTAATGTCAATAAAACATTTGAGCATTGTGGAATAGATCAAATAAAGTATAATTATATTTCAATAGTTTACACACAATGATAAGTTTTGTTATTGGTAATATTTCGAGCCAAATTACTGCCCGTGTTCACATCACTGTTGGAATTGTTTTGTTCGTAGAAATTCTTTGTGAGTTTGTATCTCCTTACACAAACTGTTACAAATGTAATATGTCCTGACTTACTCAAAATCATGCAAATGAAGTGATAATTGGAAATTACAACTTTTTATGCTTCACTGATTTTAATCTACTCTTCTGTATACACCACTTCTTATTCTTTACTGTCTGCTTATGCCCATGAGTCACAGACTGAATAATTCAGAAGACAGCTATAATCCTTTCTTTATTTCATGTATAACTTTATAACATTTTCAAATTCTTGTCCATTAACTGGCCTCATCACAAGTGACAAATGCTTAAGAAAGTTATTTTAGTCCGTGAATAAATAATAACAATAATATAAAACATGTGTTTGTAAACCCTTTTAATCATTAGAGATATGTCCCTCTGAAAAGAACTGTGAATTCAACTTTTCTCTTTCTTTACAAGAGATTTGGGCATCAGTTTTACATTAAGTAAATCATGAAAGCATTGTTTCACATGATTCTCATCTTCGATTAATACTAAAACTGATTTTCAATATTTTTGATATTGCCAAAAATATTTCATTTCTTTATTTTGCTTTTTTGTAGTTGATCTAATCAATGACATGTCAAACGAATATGCTACACATTGCTTTCTAAACTTTATTGACGTCATACCATTCAAAGTACAGTACTTGCATTTCACCGAGATGTATCTGTGAGTACTCAGAACCTGTTGTGTACTTAAACACACTATGATATAGTGCCGCTGGAGCCAATAAACAGGTTGACGGAGGAATTAGATGCATTTATGTCAGACGAAAACAACACTTGGACCAACCCAGCCATCAAAATCTTGTGAAACTCAACATGTTCGTAGCAATTCATCATCATATGATGGGATAGCGCACAATACAGACAATCTTAGTAAACCTGGGGATAACTGCTTTTTGGAATTCTGTCCCAGTAATTTAAATATAAGTACTGGTGGTTCCATGAATGAAGTGCACGGACTTTTGAATTCAAGTCATCTCTCCATCCCACAGTCAAACAGTCAAAGCCAACCAGCTTTGAATGAAGAACAATCCGATGGTAATAAAGAATTGGTTGGTTCTGGGAGTCGGATGAGCAATTTAACTTTACAGTGTTTAGATAATTACTACGATGATGAAGATGATGCTTTGTTAGTGAAGGAGTTTAATCAAGAACACAAAGAAGGTAGTCCAGGTGATTGTGGATCAGGAGATTATGATATCGGCACATTTGGATTTACATCAGTTGATGACAGGATTATTAAAGAAGAGTCTGTCCCTCATTTTACACGTTATCGTCCATCCCCTCCCCCTCCACTTTCACGAGGACAAATATTATTCACTCCAAACCTACGTAATCAGTCATCTGAGCTTTCAGAAAGATCTGAACAACCCTCAAGATTTCTCAATTCGGAATATATAACACCTCAAGCTAAAGGTTATTCTCAACTCCAAATGAATGACTTAGAGAGTGCTACTGATGACATGAATCTCTCTAGTCACCGGTGGTTAAGCGAAGACGAAACTTGTGATATAAATCCCACGTTGTATCATCGTGTTATAGAAGAGCCATCACCTTTCATTGGTTTATCGACGACATTGTCCCCCACTACACTCCCGTTGGATACGGGTGTTATAACTTCCTCATCCCTTTCCCTATCTTCAGCTTTGTCTAGAATAGCTGCAGATGACCAGATTTCATTACCGCTCACTGCTTCATCTAGTACAAGAAATAGTGCTAGCACTAATCCAGTTAATAGCCCACCTTTGCAAGCGTCAACGATGACGAAAACGTGTAGCCCACCTAATCAACCTATTTCAGATGGACGACAACTTGTCTCTGTTGCTTGTGATTCAGATGTAGGAATTTCCTCCATTGCTAGAACATCGGCACCGTCTTATACAATAGAAGATCCGTCTATCAGTGCTCGCCAAAGGCTGATGGGGGCTTCTGCTGCTGCAGCCATTTTGGCTGCATCTGCATACTCCGCACAGAATTACTCTAACAAAATGAACAACTATAGGGATATAATTACCTTAAAGGGACAAGATGTTGTTCACTTGCGTCAACCACCAACACATTCGGGCTTAATTGCTGACGTCTATTCGAACTCATCACTTCTGCAAATCCAGTCGAATGCACGTAGTGCTATTTCTTCACTTAGACGTCGTGATCCTTGGTCTATACCTCTACGGAAAATGTCTGTGAATTTGATTCAAACTTACAAGCACATAAATGAGGTAATTTCAAGGTTTTCCTTGTTGCATAGTTTGGTTATTTGGTGATTTTATTATCAGAATGGTGTTTTGTTATGGTAGTACTATATTTTCAACTATACAGTTGGTTATTACACAATCACTAAGAATCTAGGAAATAGATCAACTAAAAGGTTATAGTACGGCAAGGTTCACTTGACACTGAGTTATGTTATAACTTGGAGCTGTATGTAATTCTAGGCATATATAAACGAATAGACACCTATCGGTTGAATTCAATTCAGATTAGTGTGCTAATACGACATAGTTGTTTGACATTTGCTAACAGTGTTGGTGAGATATTGAACTACCTGTCAAAGAGCGAGTGTGTTATGTTCATGTTTGCTATCTCGTACTGCATACTGAGACAGATTGAAGGTGAAGAGTTATAGACGCTCGATCATAATTGTGTTTGTAGTATTTTGTTTAACAGAACTAAGGTGGTGTTAAGTGTGTAGTATTATATAAAGAAAGGATATCACTCAACTAACCCTTACTTACGTTGCATGAGGTGTTTTTCGAGGGGGTTGTGTTAGTGCCACAAATAAACGTTCACTGTCTCTTCTGATAAGCAACACTTTTATGTGAATAGGTATACGGATGCCCTTAATATAAGATTCTGCACTGAAAAAAATGCAATATTTATGATATTATCTAAGTTTGTAATCAGCCCCCCCCCCACTGTATTTTCGCGGATGACAAATTTGAGTTCTCAGCTAAAAAGAAATTTAGCCTGATCTAAAACTTGTTAACCTGTTAAAGTCGGCCACATAGCGTGCAATGTAAAGCATAGGAACTAGTTTGTACTATGTCTACTCTGATTAATAAAGACTGAGAAATACTGCTACTTGAATTATTCACTTATTTACGTTCGTGGAGAACATCCGTTTCTTGATAAAGCCCTGCTTGTATCTAATGGAAATCACACTCACAACTTGTCCTTCATTTTTAGGTTTACTATCGTAAAAAACGACGCCTTCGTGAACAACAACGCCAAGCAAATGAAGCTTCTGTCTCAGTTTCCGAAACTTCATTTCAAAAATCTCGTTCACCTGGACAAGATCCATCGTCTAATGACCAATTGGATGCACTTTGGAAAATTTCAAGCAGTGAAGCATACTCAGATGCACGTCAAATATATGATCATAGTAGTGCAGATGGCAGTGTCGGGGTTAACGAACACCAGTTACTTACTTCGGCTGTATTTAATCAACAAAGTCCAACAACCTTTAACAGTGCCACAAATTTGTCTACGAATTACAATATAGGTTCAGCGATTCAGTCACAATCTATTTCATGTAACCACCCTGCTATATCTTCCAAAAACTCACCTTTTCCTCGAAATCAAGCACTACTAAACGTATCTCGAGTGGATTCGGATCAAACAGCACAATCTTATTTGTTCAATACCACCTCCCTAAATGGTGTGACAAATCGCTTTTCTACACTTGGTAAGTGGTCATGATACTATTATATAACTGACTGCAGTACTTAACAATATTTGCAAAAATTATGACACAAAGAATACCTAATATTACTTTCTTGATATGGTAGCGAACCGACTGATGACTGCTACTTCAACATGACCTGAGTATCGCGACAGTGTAACAGTTTATGCTATCTGGAACAGCTGTTTCTGGTGGCCCTATCACTCCATAATGGTCGGATAGATACCAACAACATTGTGGTATGTCTAACAGTACAGTGGAAGTCTGAGGACGTAGGCGTATTGTTTTTAGGTGACGGCATATGAAAGGCAATAAGATATTTCTCTTGCATGGTCAGCTAGTCATCTATACCGCTTTTCTGTTTTGCAGGGGAGGGGTTAGAAAAAATTTGTCTTTAAATCGTTAGACACTGAGGTATCTCACAGCAGTTAGTAGTATGTAATAAGGTTCCTTATGCAGACGGCACTCAGCAAATTTTATCAATCTTAAATAGATGGGGTGTGCCACCTTTCTTCATACCACCAATATACAAAAGCCATCCATTTACCAGCTGTCAACTTTATTATTAACCATTCTTCCGTTCCCACTACTTCTCCCCATAACTAATATGCCGATTTCTCTTTATTCTTTGCACTTTTCTTAATCTCTAAAAATCACTGTGTTGTCCGACTAAAATGGTTCTGCAAATTAAGACAAAAGGTATTCTCACCGTTCTCAGTTTGTAATTGTCACTTACTCATTTGTTGGCTAAGCGATGGGTCTTGCCAGGAAGTATCAATTTCCTTGGGTAAAGCAAATACCAATGTTACTAACGGATGGTTTTACTGCTCAAAGATAAACGCTAAACCAGTCGAAAAAGCATACTAGAGCCTCTATCAGATCCTATCCACACTATCCTATAATGGTGTTCATCTCTTACAATTCTATTCCCTAACTAGCACCAACTTTAATCATAACATTATCTTACTTGCGGCTTCTATCATACTATACATATTTTAAAAATATCTGATTTTTTTTCATATCTGTCGCAGAAAAAAAGCAATTGATAATCCTCAACCAAAGATTTTTAGGAATAGGAAGGCCTTAAAACTTTATCTGAACTGAGTAATGCAAGCAAACTAAGTTCAGCAGGCTTCAAACACAAAAGACGAATGTCGCTTAAACACAAACTGTCTAAAAGTCATCTTGACGACCGTAGACATCGGTGGTTGACGAAGGTGAAAGAGGCTGAGGTACTCGTAATAGATAATAACCGTTTACTATTTAGTTTTGTTCGATAAACGGTCTTACAAAAGCCTGTGATTAATAAGATGTTTCGTGAAAAGGCGTATTTTTGACCACCTTTCAGGCTAGACATAATAATAATGATTTACTTTATTCCAAAAACAGTACTTGTGATACACAATGGAATTTTCAGCATTAATCACAATATTGCATCTAATTTCCTCAAATTATAAATAAAATTAATCACACAGAAAATTTTCCACATTTACAATAGGGGTAATGTCAAAAAAATGCAGCATATAAAATGGAAATAATAATAATAATGATAACAGCTAAGGTAATAATAATAATACAAGTGAAAATTGCCGTGGGCTTGTTTCACACAGTATTGTCGATGTGGTGTAGAAATCCTAGCATGTTTAAAAATATTGAATATAATGTTCTCTTTACATGATATGATGAGGGGAAAAACAAAGATTACAGCAGCCATAGAGATAAGTTGGTGTTTGCAATTATGAAAGTAAAACAAAAAAGCAACAGGACCATAAATATAATAGAAATAATAAAAGTAAAACTTGAAGGTATATAAGGATGCATGGAGGAAATTGTTTATTTACTAGATGAAAAAAGGTTAGTTAATTCTTACCTGACACTATTTTCATCACATAAAATACGTGCCAAGTATGGTATCATAGAATTTTTATACTCAGACGTGCGAGCATACAGTTTTCTGAAGTTACTTGTTCTACCTGAGGAGATGCAAGGTGAAAGCTGAGGGTATAGTGGATGCTCCAAGTCAGACAAAATCCCTTTAGCAAATTTATTGCACGAAGTCAAGTGCCTATCGACAAAGACGTTAACTATGTGTTCCACTGGGACACCACTCATCCTCCTGACAGTCTTCAGCATTCTAGAAATTGTGACATAGTCCTTCTTAAGCAAACCACAAAAGAATAAGAGTGAATAATAAAGAAGAATAGGTAGGATGCAAGAGTTTATGAACTGTAAGAGGAGGGGTTGAGCTATACCCGAGTGCCTTAACTCCTTAATGTAAAATGTCAGGCAGAATATTTTACTGGAGATCGCTAAGACAAGGGAAGACCAGGAGAGATCAGAAGAGAGAATAAGTCCAAGATACTTAATTTCTGATTTAATTCCTATACCATTGTCGTCAATCTTACAACTGTCATGGGAATCGACATATTCTTTTAACTGTCTTTTACATCTTAAGCTGAAACTAACAGTTTGACATTTAGAAGGATTCAGTTTCAGACCGTTAGACTCAGACCATTTACTGGCTCCCGACAGAAAGCTATTTATTTTGGTACAATCTAGATGGGAGTTAACAGCCATTGAAACAGTTAAATCATCAGCGTACTTCACAAAGTTTATTTCATCAGACTGAGGCAAGTTATGTAAGAAGAAAAAAAAGAAAAGGAGAAAGGACAGTGCCTTGAGGGACACCAGCTTCAGTAGGCAATTAAGTGGAAGACTTCCCTATATACACGGTGTACTGCTTTCTTTCTGGGAAATGGGAATGTAAATAGTTAACAGCCCAACATTCTATTTGATTTGCAGCAAGTTTACTTAATAAGATGTCCCTAGGGACCGAGTCAAGAGCAGATGTATAGTCTAGGAAGGCACAACGAACAAATTTAGCCCTCTTGTCTAGACTGGAAGCAATGTTATCATATAAGACGGCAGCTGCATCTAAAGCTCTTCTACTGTTCTTCTAGGCAAATTGTTTAGGGTCATTAAAGGATTTAAGCGAAAGTAAAAGACTAAGTAAAAGTAATTTCTCCATAGTTTTCAAGAAAGGAAAATTAATAGCAATGGGTCTAAATTTGACACATGCTCCAGTAGACAATTTAGGTATGGGTACAACTTTAATGTCTTTCCAAACAGCAGGCACAGTATTACTGGAAAAAGATTTGTTAAATAGATCAGTGACAGGGTGACACAGAATATCAGAACATTAAAAAAAATAATACTAGGTAGATAATCTTGACCTAAGCTCTGGGAAAGGTTCAGAGACTTGAGGCACTTTTGAACATCATTTGTGTTAAACCTGGAAAGGGGCTATTATTAACACTAGGGATGCTGGGAAGCATGGCATTTGAGTAAGAATAAATAAAAGATTTTTTAAGAGTACATACATCAAAAGAATACGGAATATTGTTTATCTGGTTACCACCAGTGATTTCCTTAAATAGTTTCAACATATTAGAAGCATTTTTGCAGGATATGAATTTCAGATTATATATTACATTCAACCTCTGCATTTCAGACTTGATTAAGAAGTTAGTTCTTTTTACACCACTTTTATCTTTCATTTTATATAGTTTTTCCTTCTCTCTGCGAAGCCTTTTAAGTTGAGGGGAGGAGAAATGGTCAAATTTGACGAATAGTGTTTCTTTTGGACAGCAGATTTCAAAACAGAATTTCAGATAAGATGTAATATTAGGATAGTGTCATCAAGTGAATCATCATTAAACAGATCCCATCTTGTGTCACTTAGCATGTTTCTAAGATGATGTACGTTCTCATTTGTGTGACATCTGTGAACAACTTTCTTGAACGAGTTTGAGAAGGCTTTATTGTGTAACTTTCCGTAAACTTTGGGTAAAACTCATACAATACAGTGATCAGAGTTTGAGAGCGAAGCTCTTTTACAAACTTCGTATATTCCAGAATCATTTATAAATACTAAATCAAGTGAAGTATCTTGTCGAGTTGGAAAGTTAACAACATTTTCATGGCCCAGCAATGTAATAAAACTGTAGTCGCAAGAATTGAAGTAACCAGTCACTACTGACAAGGAGTTACCAAACGAAGCAGCAGCAAAAATAGTGAATTCATCGGCAAAGATCGATAGTTCTGAGGGACTGCAACAAGGTGTGACATAGATATTTGTGACAAAAATGAAGTTATACTTAGATAAGTGTTTAGGTCGGCATTTGACAGTTATACAATCAATATTGTCATTTGAGAATTTGAAGCAGACGTTGTTGGCAGTAGACCACTGAGAATTAATAAAAGTGGCAACACTACCACCTGTCTTCTTCTTTGAGCTGCATCGGTCTTGTCTGTACATTGTGAAACCACTTAGTGATACTAAATTATCGTCATATGAATTGTGGAGCCAAGTTTCTTGAAGAGTAATTACACCAGTATTACAATATACATTTGAGTATAATAGAGAATGCAAGTAATTAATCTTGTTCGGTAGAGATCTGCAATTTGTGCTCATAATCACAGGAACAGTCACCAAATGCATTGGAGTACGCTTTAAAGCTCGTCGCCATCCACCATGAAGCTTTTTCTTAAGTTTGTTAGAAACTAGCAAATCAGCCGGCTGGAAACGTTTTAAATAACCGCGAGAGTAAACAATACGATTAGGACACATAGTTGAATGATTAAAATAAAATAAATCCGAGGAAATAGATGCAATATATAGGATGGAAATTTTGGTAGCCCAAGATTTAAACAGGCCGCCGCCGTAGAACTTTGGAGAGAACAGTTCTACTGTCCAGCATCTACACTACCGTTGCCCACCACCCAAACTAGTCTGAATAGGATTTAGACACTGGTCCCCGAACAGTGACCGAACTTGTAAAGGTTTAAAATCTATGACTAAACAAAATAGTCTAAAAGGGACCATTTTGCCTCAGAATTGCTTGAGGACGGTGGGCAGAAATTAACGAAATTAATCGCTCATGTATGAAAATTCAGTGATATTCTAACTGGTTGCTGCACATCACTAGTCATTCCCGTTTATAAGAAAACAAGGCTTCCAGCGATAAGCACCATATATTCCCGAACCGATCTCCTTGTACTTTAGAGTTCGTTATAATTTATGAAGGTTAGGTTTATCTCGTAAAGAAAAAATACTCTAAGTGAACCAAGTTAATTTTAAGGTTGTTAACATGGGGATGCACTTAGCAAATGTTGGATAAAGTTTTTGTAATCTTAAGAATCAACATTTGTAGAATCTTGATGATACACATGGCTGTCATTATTGATGCAGGTATATTCATTCTTGTTATATTCAAAGTTGTGAAGATTTTGGTGAATTTCTGTCCCTTTTAAATTCATATTTTTCCATTAGGGGAACACTATGCATCTGTTCTTTTTTGTTGTTTCATGAGGCGTAGGAAGCTAAAATTTTCATAAGGTTTCACGTCCACCTACTACTTGTCTACTAATAACTACCACTTTGTCATGAAAAATATCTGTGGAGAGATATTTTATACTTATTTCAAGTGGCTTGCGTATGGTGTCTGTTTCAATTTCATTTTGATTTTAAGAACCTGATATTCAGTGAAGAGACTCTTCAACGAGTTTATTTTCAAGCTATACATTCGTATATTATCTATCTATATACATATAATTTTTAAAAAAACTATCGGGTGAGGAAATTTTAAACAAATAGTACGAATACTTATGAATATAACAGTGTGAAACGTGATGAAATGTTTGTAATGATATTCAAAGTTCAATATCAAGCAACAAAACAAATAGTGTCACAGAAAATAGTTCATAGACGGCATAAATCTTTGAAAGGGATGTAAAATGAATAGGGTTAGTAAGCAAATAGAAAAAAATTACCTAATATGGTCAGATGTTTGGTAAGATAGATTGTAATATTGTGAAAAAAATGTATTGATTTAAAATAATTATAGAGACAAGCGAAATAATACCGGAAACTGTCCAAAGTGAAAACAAAGTATAATAACAATCGCAATAATAAGAGAAAAAGTACATAAATTGAATAAACAAAACAAACACAGAGAATAAATCAATGTTCACCTGTCTACAGCCAAGATAGAAATAGGAACTGTGCATACTTCTTGTACACATAAAGGTCTGATTTGAATTCATGAATACCCAAGGCCTTCTCTGTCTTTAGAAATTTTAGAAAGAAGTAAAATACGGCGATGTTTTTTACATGAATTGGATAGATGGTCTTAAAATCATAGTGAGGGTTGTTGGTTGATTGATAGAAGTCGATCAAGTGTTCTAGAATAAAGCTTCTTACACCCTTTCTCCCTTGTAAGAGCATATATTCTCGTACCCTTGTAGAAAGCATTCTCTGACCACGAGCTGTGTACCTTGCTCTACACGAACAGATGGACTGACAGAGATGACACATGGAAGCGGCCATATGAAGCAGCTTATCCTTTACACAGACAAAGAACAACTTACAGTTGGTAAAAGTTAATTACGAGTTAGGTCACAAAGGACATTTTACTGACTGAGCATGTCTTAAGCCTAACCCCTATTTTGAATTCCAGATTCATAAAGATGGTTTTGTTTGGAACTGAGTCAGTGTGACCAGTTTGGATAGCTTATCTTTCATGTTTTTGTCAACAAATCAGTTTGGGTGTGTAACTGTTTTGTAGCAAGGGTGGCTTTTAGGGGGGGGGGAAGTTCCACATCAACTCAATTGGAACTACAAATCATTCGAATGAATGAATGAATCAGATTTCTTTTCCTGGAGATAGGCATTTTCTTTTCCTTACTTGACAGGTGTGTTTTATCAAAAA
Organism: Trichobilharzia szidati; assembly: GCA_944472155.2. Classification (NCBI taxonomy): domain Eukaryota; kingdom Metazoa; phylum Platyhelminthes; class Trematoda; order Strigeidida; family Schistosomatidae; genus Trichobilharzia; species Trichobilharzia szidati. Next base: position 166,655,417 of record OX235271.1, read on the forward strand.
AAAACAACTGCAAGTAGTAGTATTGTCTTTCTTTCATTTTAACACTGTGTACACTTTTCATTTATATATAAAATCTGTATTTAATGGATAAAATTAATGTAATGTAATCATGCGACAACTTGTCTCACCTCAAATCTTCTAGTTTCTGCATACTTAAAAGAAAGCGTAAGTGTATACGTCTTGTTGTGCGCGCGCGTGTGTGTGTGTGTTTGTGTATCTATCTATCTGCCTGATTTAGTCGATATTAGATTGTATTTTTTTTCTTCGAAAAAGTAAGCAAAAAACATTTTTCTTTTTCTCAATCTCTCTTCGTCTCTCAATCATCTTTAGTGTGAATTCATTTAGTGTTTTTGCATGTCTTGTTGTACCTCGATTTCTCTCTTTCTTTTTTTAAGGTATTTCAGGTTCTTTATATGACATTGGCAATTCAGAAGCTGATACAAGGTTGGCAGTAAATAGCCTAAGTAATGTTTGGTTGTCACCGGCAAACAGTAGTACTGCTATTAGTGCACCCGTTATGAAGGTGGTGACACAATCTGCACCTCATATTTCCAGACCACTTCCATTGAACAATGGAAAGATGGTTATAGGTGGTAGTGGTGGTGGTGGTGGTGGCGATCAAAGAAATGTATTCATTTCATCGGATCAAAAGGCTCCCGAACAACAGCAACAGCAGCAGCAACAACAACAATTGACTCATTTTCAACACTTATTACCTTATCATCATCATCATCAACAACAACAGTCTGTTCTATCCTCTTCTTCACAAAAAGAATTTCCAATGTATACGGAACAAAATTCAGTATCTTTAGATAGTAGTAATTTACATCCCAATAATAATATTTCATTATCATCCTCTCAGATCCCATTTTGTATGATATCAGCGACAGGAGCAACAGACACGGTTAGAAATATGAATTCTGTAACAAATGGAGGAGGATTTTATCAGAATCAATTTGATCTGGATGTTGCAAAACAACCAGTTCATTCACATCATTCAATGTCTTTGCCTATTGGAGGCTTTAATACACCGAATTGTTCAAATATGAATATAAACAACAACAATAATAATAATAGTAGTAATAATAATTTAGTATCATCAACATCATCATCAGCTTATTATAATTTAACATCATTTGATCCAATATCACCGATTAGTAGTAGTTGTCGATTACCACCTGGTATGCTATTGAATACAACAACACATCAACAGCAGCAGCAACAACAACACCATATGGCAAATATACGTTCTACCAGTATGAATCATGGTCAAAATAATAATGATTTAGTTAATAATTCTACAACTTCACCCTTATATACATGTAAGTTGTTTAAATTTAGGTTTTCTCTTATCCATATTTTAAATAGATTACTATTATTATTAGTTCGTTTATATGAATGCCTTTGTTTCGAAAAACGTCTAGTATTTCATCTCAATGTATTAAGAGACATAGTTTACTAGTTAATCCTAAGTCCGGAAAAAGAGGGAAGGCTGGGCGTGTGGGTTTAGTGACCCTACTCCGGAAAATAAATCCAATAGATACAGAAACTTCGAAATAAACTTATCCCTTGTTGGGATTGAAGGGATAAAATGATGTGAGCTAGGATAAGCCTTTGAGAAGCCATTGATATAAGAATAAAACTTGGGCACTGTGGTAGAGTGTAATTCCATTATGGGTAAATTTTATTTTTATAGAGTCTCACAGTGTTATACAGTAATATTTACTGATGACGTTTCGAGCACAATTTATTGCAATAAATTGTGCTCGAAACGTCATCAGTAAATATTACTGTATAACACTGTGAGACTCTATAAAAATAAAATTTACCCATAATGGAATTTGAGAAGCCAGTCAGTTGATGTTTCCTCTTTCGATGAAAGCAAAAATATAAGCACGATGTTCGAAGTTGGTTGGCAAGGTTGCTAAGATTAAAAAAGAAATGAGAAGATATGATGCATAGAAGTGCTAGAAATCTGGAAATCGTTTACTTGAAGAGTCAATAATCTTCACTGATCACCCAGACAAAAACCACGAACACACTGTGGGAGTGGTTATCACGATGTCACTAAAAACATTCAAAGCTCTTATTCACTGGGAACTTATCTCCGCCAGGATAATTACAGCAAAATTCAACTCGAAAAGGAAGAAAGTTATGGTCATGCATTGCTACACCCATATATATAACATCTTCATCACACATACTTACTAAAGTAGCTGCTTCACACTTAATCAACTGTCCTTCTAATGCTAAAAATATCAAAATACCTCAAAATATTTATTCTGATTTCCCGTTGCTATATACATGACCGCATTGATCAATTTCATTTCGGGCACAAAACGCAACTCCTCGCATCTTGGTCTGATCTCTGCTGCTAAACACCACTAAACAATCATACCTCAAATATGTGTAAAAACAAGCAACCATGAATATGTAGACTACTAAGACTTCTTGATTAGGAATATGTATTTGTTGACGTTTGTACTTATTGCGGGTGGAGTTACTCTTTTTTCAAAAGTTGGTTTTCAGGGATTTGATTGATTTCAAAATTGATTACAGACTGACTGACATCAATTAGAGAACCACTGAAAACCAGTGAACACTGAACAGTTGTTTCGTCCTTGTCTTCGGGGTTCTTCGTCAGTACACACACACATGACCCCACCTCCTAGGATCGAGCCTAGGGCCCCCGAGTTACAAGACGAGCTCGTATACCATTCATGCAGTGAGACGGAATTCAATGGCCGACCCGTGAATTCTAACTTCTGCCGATTCTTGTTACGTATGTAGCACGACTTGTGGCCAGTATCGTCGGCTAGTATTTGCCCTCAACAATTAGTTTCACACGGCTAATCTTATTTTGTGGCATACAATAAGTTTATTATCGTTTTTTGCACCAACACATGTAATCGGGGAAATTCGGGAGAAATCAAGTACCATATTAAACATTGCCAAATATTAACCCTATATTCCCCTATATAATACCTATTTTTAATGAATAAGCCGTATGCCCTTGACTTATCACTAATTATTTTTTTCTATTGATAATTTCAAAGGATTCCACTGTTCACCTCATGACCAGTATTGATGAGATATCTGGTAATGCCACTGCTGTAAACATTTGTCCCCTTGAGAAGTAGGCTTTTTGGAACATGTTCCGAAAATCGGGGATGTCCTTCTTTCTGTTCTAATGTAATTGCTACCGCAGATACACGTAAAGTTGTGTACTCAGTTAGATTTGATATGAGAAGGGTAGCCGTCGAATTTTGATTGCATCAAAGAACATGTCTGATTAACTGGAATCAACTTAACTTCAGGATAGGTTCTGGCCAGTGTGGTATTCAATCTTCGGTTTACTATTCCTGCAGTTGGTGGCACAGTAGTTAGGACTCTCGCCGACCATACACATGGTCCGGGGTTCGATCCCCTACCGACGCACACCCGATATCTATGGTCGGCCTGCAAAATTTGGGCTACCGATATCCAATTTTTAATACGATTATAGGTTTCCAGGCCGTAGGTGTTACGATCTTCCTGGAATAATTTGAGCGCCGAGTCAGATTGATTCATTATAAATTATTTAAATTAATCCCAGCATGTTAAGAAAATCAAAACAAGATATATATTTTGATGATTAATAAAAATCCGAATAAATCCGCTGAAGGTGTGGCTTACACAGCGAAACGTTCGGAAAAATCTTGTTTTGAGTTTCTTAACACGCTGGGATTAATTTAAATAATTTAAAATGTACCGATATCCTTGCTGAAAATTCCATGCTTGTACTGAAAATACGGTGTGGCATCAAACTGTAGTCAAAATTAAAAAAATAGTATTACCACCTTTAAAATCGAGTTGAATTAAGATACTCTTCTCTTCCACTGTGATTTGTTTGCATACCTTGCTACCCAAAACCTATCCTGCAGTTAAGTTGGCTCGCGTTTATCGGATAACATACTCTCTTTGGTGCAATCGGAATTCGACATTATATTTATTATTATTATTAATTCTTAAGTTCTGTGTTTCGTAAATCAAGGTCTCGAGTTCACTAAGCATGCGTGTGTACATATTTTAGCTCTTGTATTGCAGTTTATATATATATATATATATATTCAACGAATAATTGACCGATCAACCGATTAGTTAACTGAGTAAACATGATTGATGTATTTTACATGTTTGTTTACACAATTTACATGTATATTGTAGTAGTACATGTGGGTTTTGGTTAAACCCATATATTTATAAATTTCGTTGTTGTCTGTCAGATATAAAACCAAAAATAGCTATTGATTAAATGTCATTATTATTATTATTTTATTATATTGACTCATCGTTGTTTAAATTAACATATATGTACATACGGTGTTACGAGTAATTCTCAGTTCGAGATCTTATCATGGCCTCTGTTATTTCATTTGTTTTTATTGATAAAGATAATATATGACTAAGCATAAAATTTATTATTGCTGACGATCTTAAATTATCAAAATAATTTCGAAATTGATATATATATATATATATATATATATATATATATATAAGCTGTCGTAAAACATCTGACGTTTTCCTTATTAGTTTTCATTTTTGCTAGCTGCACAACTGTGTTGTCATATGACGATATCACTGTGAACAGTAAATTGTGCTAGAAATGCCATCAAAGTAAATGATACTATTTCATCATTGTAATACATTCAAAGCCAGCGAATTGATATAATAATATTGCTGATGATGAAATTGCATGTTGTATCACACTATCATAATTGATTCAATATATTTACATATATTATTAGTAACTGATGAAAAAAACCAAACAACACAAAATATGATTTCAATTTAACAACTTTTAGTCTAACACTTATCACTATCACATCTCAATGTAACTTTTGCTCTCTTTTATTACGCTCATTTATTACTGACTACTTTACACTCCAGTTGTTAGTAAATTTACGTTTTTACACCAGGAAAAAGATTAACTATCAAGCGTTGGCTTGCTGCAGGGATTTGATTGGTTACAGGTTCGATCACAAGTTGATATCAGTTAGAGAACCACTGGAGAATCTGAGAGTACTGAACAGCTGTTTCGTCCTGGTTTGGGACCCGTCATCGGTACGCATCAATCAGGGTTTGAACCCCAGGACCTTGCTGTCACAAACCCGTAGACCATTCAGCCACTGGGACTCTATTCACGACTTCTTTGATGCAGCGTCTAACTGGTATCTGCCTGATTAGTGTTTATGCAAAAGTAGAATGAATGAAACTCCGTAATGGCCAATGAAATTAATTTATCAATTCTCTAAGTTATTTGGTAGATACAGTAAGCTTTTTGGAAATTGATGAAAAAACTGAAATCAATAACCAGCAGGCACTAACTGCCTCCAGCCACCTAACATTGATTCAGAATCCGCTGCAACGGCGAGTTATCTAGTGTTAGGCCTGACAAACTTCTCTCTTAGTCGTGAAGTCGTGAATTATGCATGTACCAACATGATAATCTTTTTGGACAGTTTTTGATTCGTTTATTTACGGTTTAAATTCCTGAAGTTTTGTCAAATAAACGCTGTCGTGGTTTTTGTTGTTGTTGTTATTGTCAGTCGTCATTTTTCCCCAGTCTGACTTTTGTATCTATTTCAGTTTTGGGGATATTTTCGAGTAATCATTTGGTTATAGTGTCGTGTCTGGGGGGCGCAGTTTAGTCAAGCTAGAGGTACCATAACCCATTAACACTCTGTCGTAAGACACTGATAAAATGCAGTCTTCTGGATACCTTGAGCAGCAATCTTCGAATGTTTGGCATGCGATTTGCTCCTGTCAAATGTAAGACGATGCTACAAGACTGGACTACACCGACTCCTAGCTTGAGGACAGGGAGTGAAGTGGTAGTGCGTGTTGACCATTTTACTTATTTATGGAGTCGCATCAGCCCCAACGACGGTGATTGCTGACGAAATCTCAGCACGGATACAGAATGCACGTGTGACATTTGCCGATTTACGTCATCTTTGGTGTAGACGTAGTATTCGGCTGGCTACCGATCAAAGGACCTGTTTACTACCCAGTATATCGCTCCGTCCTTCTTTACGACTGTGAGACATGACCGTTAACACTAGAAGATATGAGGAGTCTAGCCATCTTTGACAATAGACGTCTACGTTCTATCTCCTTTGCTAAACAGCTTGATATGGTGACATATTGAGGTTAGGCGTCGATTATCAAATAAGGAGGGAAAATTAATCCATGAGGTTTTGACGTCGTATCGATTCAGATAGCAAGGACACTGGTGTTACGCGTACGAAATCATTGCCTCCGTCAGGCAATACTATCTGACGTAGAATTGGATTGCAGAAGGGTTAGTGGTGGTCAAGTCAGGACATGTCATCAATCCATGAAATCTTTGATTGTTAGTTTGAGCTACATATTGAAGTGTAGACTGCATGGCTGAGATCCTGGAGACATTTTACCTACTTCGATCATAAGCATGTGCCCATCTAATAAATCTTATTGTGGAGTGCATATAAAACATAGATTACACATAAGTTGCATTAGAATTCTTTAATCTTACGGTAAACATAGATATTTCATCGTCAGTATATAAACGTTATTTCTCATTCACAAATGTGTTACGACTGGGGCTATAGTGCTTGTAACTTTTGCTTTAAGTAATCCGTTTATGCAGGTAATGGCTTTTTTATACTATTTTCTGTCTTTGTGGTGTAGGATTTACTTTACGATATTTGAAATATTCTGTTTCTTTTAATCACAGACTCTTCTATATGTTAATCGCTATGATATATCTAGTAAACTAATTAATTTTGAATTACGTTCTACGACAATGTCCAACTTCTATGTCTATTTTAATCACAATTTATTTGAATATTTCCTATATACCTTCTTGTTAAAGAATAAACTATTAGCAGATTATGTGTCTAGGAACCTCTTTCTGTAAATTGGCAGAAGTTAGAATTCATGAACCATTGGATCAGGTCCCAGTGGCTTAATGGTATACGAACTCGCCTTGTAACCAGAAGGTCCTGGGTTCGAATCCCTGTGGGTACGTGCTGATGAAGAGTCCCAAACTAGGACGAAACAGCTGTCCAGTACTCCCAGTTTTCCAATGGTTCTCTAACCAATGTCAGCTCATTAAGAAATCCTGTAACCAATCAACCAAATCCCTACAAACCAATACTTAAATAATTATATCTTGTGACTTTATCTAAGTATTAGTTATCATTCGATTGTTTTTTTTTTTAATTTTTAACCTAATACTTAACTTTTTTCCCCTCAGGTGGATTCCGTCAACGTTTAGAAAGTCAAGATATCGGATCAAACACAAAGACATCATCTCATGATAATCCTTCGGAATTAATTGATACTAGTTGTTCTTCCAGTCCATTATTGCCTTGCTTTTATTCCAGTCATGCAGCTAATCCAGTCTCATCTTCTACAAATATCTGCACTTCAAAATCCCATGGAGTTAATATCAACCAATCGTGTCCAACTGGTGGTGGTGGTATTTCAAATAATGACATACTTCATCCTTCTTCTTATGCTCAAAATGCTTTTGGTAATAATTTACCAAAACCTACAAATGTCACCTATGTAAATCATCCAATCTTTTATAATTCAGTATTACCGAATCAATTTATGCATCGGTCTGATTTAAATCAAATAGGTAGTAAAATTATAACTAATACTACTAGTAATTCAATCATTCCTGTAACATCAACAACAATGGTTTTATCAACAGCCAGTGGAAATATGCAACAACAACAACAACAATCATCTATGATAAGTGGTTCAAATAAAAATGGGACTATGAATACAACTCAGCATATTGATCGTCGTCATACAGACAGTAATTATGATTATATTGTTAGACCTGGTGAAGTATGGATGGGGCAATATTTAATTAATAGTCTTATTGGAAAAGGATCTTTCGGTCAGGTAAATTTATTTACTAATTTATTGTTTGCTTGTCTGTTTTTTCAGTCTGAAATCTAGTTATCTGCCTGATCTAAATAATTCTTTTATGTCTTAACGGAGATTTTAGACTTAAATCATCCACAAAATGTGTCAGCTGTAGGTCTATAAGAAGTTGGAAATGGTTGCGGTAATATTATTGAAAGCTTAATGGGTTGAATAATCGTTAGATTGAATAAATAGGGCATATTTATGCCATGATTATTGAAAGTAACCGAATTGTTTATATGTCTGTTTGTATAAAATCGTAGCACATTATATATGTAGCAGGATGGAAAGCATATGAGATTTATAAAGATTCGAAAGGTCGTTATTGGATGACTTAGTTCTTAGACGTAACGGAAAACATGCCATAACGTGATGTCTACTAAGTGTTTAGCTTTGTGTTATGTTTTGGTTTGTTCTCTCCAATTACTGGTACATGGTCTTTTGGACCGCACCAGCGTGGTTAACGTGACCTGAATATCCTTCATCCGTTGGATTAATGTCACAGACGGATGAGAACGTCACTCCTAGATAAACTGATCGACAGGAAATGACAATCAATGTGAAATCTACCAGCATAAAAGGCACAAATGGGCGGCGATGTGGAAAACATATTCATAGGCAATTTTTTACTCTACTAAGTACAACTGAAATGAATTGTATGCATCCCACACTAAATCAGTATCACATATACCAGACACCAAATCAAACCTTTTATATTTCTTTCAAATCGGTTGCTAAAATATGTAATATGACTTTTGAAGTCCAATAGCAGCTAGTACCTTAGACACATTTTACAGCGAACCTATACCACATTGATTGCAACATGCATATCGACTATGCAGTCTTTTTTTCATAGTAGACGCTTCACTGGTCTCATTGTAAGGGAAAAGGAATAACGTCACAGTCTTGTTATAAATCTAGGAAGTTTTCTAAGCATGATTCCACCTCCGAACTTGAAAAACCCGTAGATATAGGATGGCTGAGATACTCACTTTGCTCCATTTTACCCTTCTTAGCCTCTTTCCAGACTTTCGTTCTTTTAAATATGTCCTCAGTTCTTAACAGTGTGAAAGTCATGACTGAAGTACTGCAACCTTTTTTTCAAAATGCTCACTAAATAATATGCCTTCTTAGCAGTAACATCTTTGATTAGCCAGAAGTAGGCTTTCATCTGCACGATGTTTCAGTAAACATTCCACTCTACCCTACTTTGAGTCACCGAGGTCCTATCATCAGTCATTCAAATTACTTTCTGCATATGTCACTGATGTGATGACGTAATTAATCTGTCATTGCATATGGACTGCAGTTGGTAGGATCATTTACCTCGACGACAAGGAAGGTCATATTTCTGTTCCCTAATATAATAATAATATAAATATATTAATAGTGGGATCGTTGTAGTTAGTGAATGGCTTTCCAATAACTCACTTCTCCATGACTTCTTACATTGACCATAATTAATATTATGTATGCCAGACGGATAGGATCGTTTTAGTTTGGGCTTTGAATGTATCATTAATGATAGGTTCTTAGTTTTCATTCATTCATTAACGAGATATCCAAGTGCAATTGTTTGTAAAGTATTTATGTCAAAAATTCACTTGGAAACGCATATTTATTCTGCACATCGTTAGGCTACATTTAAAAAAATGCTGAGATTTCCGTAAAACCAAAGAAATATTCATCATTGTGATGCTCTACACTATATGGGGTTTTGATTTCAATGGATATATTATTAGTTTGAATCCCCACCCCCCTATTAAAGCTCCAGGATTAAAGAGAATTACCTCGAAATTCATTAAGCCCGTTCGAAACTGATGGAAAGCACTCGTCGGGTGATGATTTGGGTTGATTCCGTTCTATGAGTTGAGCGCACTGGGACACATACACACACACACACCACTGATGAGCTTGGTCCCAAACTAGCATAACTGCTTTTCCGATGTTTAGATCACTACTGCTTGACGTGAACGGTTGTCAACTACATATACCAACTAATCAGTAAGCAGCACATGCCGTCACACTACAGGTGCTTTTCAAGTGTTGGTTTGCAGGGATTCGGTTGATTTCAAGTTAGATCACAAACTGGCATCAGTTGGAGAATCACTGAATACCAGGGAGTACTAGTTGGGACTCTTCGGCAGTACTGGGCAAGCCCATTGATCATTCAGGCGGAATCCAGTCGCTATCACATAAATTCTAACTTGTGCTCATTTGCAATATATGTAGCATGACCGCCAGTCAATGTAGTCCGTGAGTATCTGTCCTCACATCAAACTTGATAAACTCCACTGGTGCCCCTTAAATCTTTCATTTCTCGTAGTCTTCCTATTCAGAGTTAAGTACTGTCTATGCGAAGTTTTTAATTTTTGCACAGTAGTCTTTGGTATGCCTAAATTTTTGCCGAACTCATTCTTTTTATTTTTGTAAACTTTTTTTTTTACCTTAGGTGATGAAAGCTCATGATTGTATTTCAAATGAAGATGTGGCCATTAAAATTATCAAGAATAAGCGTGCATTCACTAATCAAGCTCAGGTAGAAATTCGATTATTACGTGAAATGAATCATTATGTTGAAGAGGCTGTAGCCTCTGGGAAAGAACCACCACCAGGATCTAATTTAATAGGTAAATTTTTGCCTTATTTTTTTTCTCTCTGAATATGTTTCATTTTATTTGTCTCATAACCAATCTAGTAATTTATTTTTTCTTTTATTTTCCTTCACGTTCCCCAGTGGGACATAGGGCTTCAAGCTAGTGGCTTGAAGTTTCTGTAGCAGTGTTTATTTTACAGAATGGGGTTGCTAGCCTCATGCCCAACCTTTCCTCTTCACCAGCCTTATTTTTGGCTTAGCAACGTAAAGGAGTGCGTCGGCCGGGGATCGAACCCCGCACCATGTGCATGGTCGGTGAGCGTCCTAACCGCTATGCCACCGACGCACAAAATGCTTGCCACCGCCTTGAGGGTGCAGACGAGGTGAGTTGGAGTACCTGGGCTAGTATCTAGTAATGATGTGACATTAATCGACCTTCAACACTATTATTGAATCAGTACTCCCCTATTGTTCAGAGAGTATCACGAAAAGCATTCCAAATAGCTTATTGTAGACTTTCTTAAATAGCTGTATTCACCCGATACTGAAGGTCAGTTCGCCAACTAGAAAGCATAACCAAGAAAGGAATTTCGCAGACGAACTGATCAAGAACTTATTGCTCAAAAAATATGCAGAAGAAAATGGAGTTGGACTGAACATGTACTGAGGAGCCCGTTGAGTGAAACCACGCATCTAGCCCTAGAGTAAGAACTCAAGTGAGGAAGAATGAGGTGTGCGTCCAAAGGTGAAAGCTTGTAGGCAATTATGGAGTCAGCTAAAAAAAGATGGTAGGGAACAGGATCAAATGTAGATGTGCCACTGGAAAGATCACAATTGTATTTGTATTTTTAGGGGACGATTTTGCAGAAAATATCAGTAAAATCTACAGACATTTTGTTCAGTGTCACATTATGAATTATAAGTATGTATTTCATTCTGCTGGTAAATACTACTGCATAGATAAGATACACTGCTCTTCAATTTAGTTCCTATAACGTGACTAAAGTTGGCCAGTGCCTCGACGCACCACTAGTTCCCCGTTGGTATATGTTCAGTAAACACATCAATGCTCATCAAACCTTATTTGTATGTGAAAGTAGTTTCTATTCTTTACTACTAAGATGTCTGAGGTAGTTTAAAACACATATCTTACTAGTTTTTGCCTGTAAGCAAATGTTGATGAATTTAGATGAAGACATCATACCACACTCCTTTATTGATGACCTGGAATTCAAGTGATATTGGAACTCTACGAATAGAAGTTCACTGTAGATGTCGTCATAAATCGACACTAGGTAGAGAGACATTGAAAACCAAGGGGCCACTGGACAGCTGCTGTGTTTCAATTCGGGTCTCTTCAGTAGCTCTCACTTATGACTCCATTATGGGTGAAACCTAGCACCTTCAGCTTATGGGACTACTCCGTTGATCATTCACTCAATGGGTTCGAATTTGATAATACGTGAAATCCAACTAATATATATATATATATATATATATATAGCACTGCGGTCTTCTAACCGTAGGATATCACGTGCGACCCTTGGTGCAGTCATGAGTGCACACTGATGAAGAGCTCTGAACTGGAACAAAACAGCTGTTCAGTGATTCTTTAACTTATTCTGGTTCGTGACGAAATTTACATTGAATTCAATCCAAAATTCCACGAAAACCATAATCGTAATAACAGATTTTGATGAAGCTGTTGGAGATTAACTCATTTTTCATGTTGTACACATTTTATTTTTGAGGCTTTTCTTTACCTGCTGACGTAGTACTAATCCTGCGTATATTTTAAGCTGACCATAGATGGTGTCCGCCTTCTATTTTGCTTGTCAAGTGGTCTTCTATGGTAAGCAAATATTAAGGTGTTAGGCGAAGAGTATTAGTTAAGGACGGAAATTCAGTTGGTGAGGTTGTAAAGCTGTACATTGATCGAGATGGCTGGGTCACGTGTTATGCATACCAATTCGTTACCTTTCTCGTTGGGATGTTGGCAATGTTATCTAACATTGAATCAGGCTTGATCAAATCAGTCCATGAAGTCTTTGACTCTGTTGATTTCAGTTAGCTATGGATATGTAGACTTCATGACTGGAGTCCTAAAAACGCTAAGACCCAATAGTTTGGAGACTATTAGTGTGTGACATGGCTTAAAATCGTTTTCAATGGCTCAGGTGCATTCACTTTTTATGAACCCTTAGAATCATGACATTTTCAATATTCTAAGTGGACTAACTCTTCCTCCTGGATATATATCTGTTCATTAGTGTTCCACTACCTTTTGTACGCTTTGTTGAGTGTGCCAACTTGAACTGCCACAAATTTGTGCAAATTTCTACCACATAAAATTTCCGTCAGTCGATCAGTAGTTAAAGAAAAGCGTCGAAATAAAATGTGCAATATTTCATACCAATGTCCAATTGATAATAAAACTACCCGTATCAGTATTTTTTGATTTGTTTCTCAAAAGAGCTTATTACCGGAAATAATAATAACAATAATGGAGATTTTTATATATATGTATAGTCAATACACCTCAATAGATCTGTAGGTCTAATCAATAAAAGTATGGATTATTTCTAGGTTACTTAAGGTAAGGTAACAAAATTTCTTCTTAAATAACAAGTAACTACCACTAGCTGGAACATTATTGATATATATACTTATATTTTTTCTTGTATTTTCTTTTTTTCTTTTTGTTTCACTTCACTCCTACTTTCTTCTTTTTTTATATTTATGCTTTTCTTTTTAAAGATTTCTAGAGTAACTAATGTCTTTTATGAAATGCATTCACCTCTTTTTAAGACTTGCGTTGTGTAACCAACCAACCAACTGTGTACTTTTTATTCGATGCTGATCTTTCTTTTTTTTTCATTCTTTTGTCCAGTATACTGTAAAGACTTGTATTATCTTATTGTTTTTTTTTGTTTATTCATTTGTCAGTCAGTACAATAGGTAGTCAGCTTGTGTATTATTTAACTTCAGACTACATTCCCCTTCGAAATCAACCTGATAATTAGTTAAATCCTGACTATACTATAGGTGTTTGATGATGATCTGATATCAACTTGAGGAAAAGTGTAGGACCAAAGAGTACTGAACTGCTGTTTCGTCCAGCGGTACGCACCAGTCTGGATTCGGATCCTAGGATCTTCTAGTTATAGGGCGAACTTGTGGAAAACTCAGACACTGGCACCCAATTCAATAACCAATGAATTCTAACTTCGGCCAATTCGCGATATGTATAGCGCAACCGCCAGCCAGTGTCATTAGCGGATAACCGTCCTCTTACCTAACTTGGTGGATCCCGTTGGTCATGACTTTCTAACTAGAAATCTAGGTAACATCCTGTGTATAACCAGTCGCTAGTAGGCATCAGATTAATTTTCAAGTGTTGGTGGGTGCGTACTGTTGAAGAGTTACGAACTTGGACGAAATATATGCCAAGCTACTCCCAGATTTTCCAATGATTCTATAACTGATGATCAAACCTGTAACCAGTCAAATCCCTGAGAACCAAAACTTGGACATTATTATTCTGAGTGGGACATAGGGCTTGAACAGCAAATCATCTCTATTTCACTGGGTCCACTGCAGTCCCTGTTAGCTGGCTCCACGACTGATGATAAGCCTTCATCTCCTTCATGTTACCCTCAGGCATATCCTCAATTCGTCGTTCCCCATTCGGTCTAGGCTCGAGGTGTCCGCCTAGCGCACGATGTCACTCAACGGCCTCCTTAGAGTGTGTCCAGTCCATCTCCATTTCTTTCTGCATATTTGCTGAGAGATAGGCTGTTATTTGGTTTTTTCACTACTGAGTTTCTTGTTTCTAATCCTTTCTGGCTATGTGATCTTCAACATGAGTTTTTAATTTTGCTTGTTATAATTGAAAATACCTTCTTTTGTAAACTGCATAAATAAAAGGCGATCAATGAAGAGTTAGTTTTTTTCAGGGGTATTACTGACGACCTAATGTGAATTTTTAAGCTACTAAATAGCTGAAGCCTAAGTTTACTTTGTTTGAGCTATCTCATCTTGACTTTTAACCAACAGATTCCCTGTTCAAATCCCATTTTACCTACGTATCGACATGAAGATTCGTATATTCCCATCGCAAACCTAAAAGTCTAGACGACAGAAATATCTGTAGTGTATAACTGAGTTCCACTATTCACTTACTGAATTCTCTACAGTCTTAAATACGAGCGACCACTGACTTTCAATACGCAAGAAACTCCATTATTCTAATCCTTGTTAGAGCCTAACAGTTTGTATTACCGTCTCATAGATTGATCATATAACTTAAAGAAGTTACAGTTTCTCGGTGATTACATGGATTTTAATATCGATATTAGTTTATAGCAGCAGCCGTAGCAGAACACAGAATTATTTGATAGCAAAATATTTATTTGGTAAATGATAGACAGGGGTGGCAAAATACTGATCTCCCACCTTGGAATTACCATTTGCATAAATTCTTTGTATTCTGCTTCTTTTGTCTTATTCCTTTCATGCTTTCTGTCTGTTGTCTCACAAGAATCTTTCATTTCTCCTCATCACAACCTAATCTGTCTCTTCGCTGTTCAAGTTTTTTTTATAGGAGGTATCACACACCATAGACTACATGTAAATGCTTATCAGTAGCACACGCCACAATTTGACTGCAAAATCTGTTTCAGATTTCATTCAAAATCCATCGTTTTGACTCATTTAGAAGGAAAGCCGTGGAATTGTAAAATATAATCTTATCGAATGTAAAATGGCTCAATTTCGAGACAAAATGAGTAATACTTAAAAAACAGCCACGGTTATATTTGATTATTATTTTATTATTAAAAACAAATTTTATACATTATGGATACCATGAGGTGCACCACACGAAGTCTTATATAGTTTGTGCGGGGGCTGGGATACATCCAGGATACTCATACCATAGCAGGTGGTCGTCGTACCTCCCAAGCCTTTGACTTGAAGCCGGATCCACAAAACAGCGGAACTGCGTTCCCATGATTGCCGGTAACCAGGACAGGTCCATACGCCATCTGATCCGTTCGGATTCAGAAGCCCATGTACTACACCATAAGTTTTTGAATCAGGGTTTTCCAACTCCTCCAGATAGACTGGTACGTCCACCAATCCGGTTGTAAGAGCCAGACGTTCTCATTCATCAGTTAGAGAACCACTGAAAACCAGGGAGTGCTGGACAGCTGTTTTGTCTTAGTTTGGGACTCACCGGTAGTACGCACCCACTGGGTTTCGAACGCAGGCCCTTCCGGTCACAAGGCAAGCTAGTAGGCGGTTTAGCCACCGGGACCCTGATTCAATGGCCCATGAATTTTAACTTCTACCAATTCGTTATTTTAGCGTGACCACCAACCAATGTCTTTGGTGGGAACTCCATCCTCACTCCCAACTGAATGGACCCCACTCACTCTTCAAGACTTCTTATTAGAACTACAGGCAATTTCGTCCTGTAGCCAGTCGCTAGTGCGCTTCAGATTATTATTATTTGAATAATAATGAATAGTTCCGCGCAATTACAAAGAATTTTAATAAACATACAAATATAAGTGTTGATAATGATAATATTAACACCTGAATAAATTAGTAGGGAATTTATTGAATTTTAATTCTTCAAAAAATTATGTGTAAATAAAAGTACAACAGAAAGATAACATGACAATTGAATAGAAGTATAAATATGCATATTGGAAGTAGGCTAACCAGGTTAATAAATAGCCTATTATATTGGCCTTCTATACAGAATTCATTAATCTGATTGTAGATGAAAAACTAAATCGAAAGGAAAATGTTTTTGAATACTGTTGTTATTCGTTGATATCATAAACAAGTAAAATACAGAGAAAAATATGTATAAACTTGCTTTTATCTTATGTCAGATGTCGCACACACACACATACACACTATTGATCAAAAATGTAAACCCCACTATTTCGCCTTTTATGGGTGTTTATTTTTCCCTAATAGACCAATACTAGTAACTGTACGACTAAATATATTCTAGTAAGTAGGAGAATTTCCTTCACTAATAATCTAAAGTTGATAAATACATTGGTCAGTGTTCTGTGTTCTAATCAATGAGATACCGCTGATTTCAAAAAGTTTTCTTCGAAAGTAGAATCTGTCAGTCCTAGTGTTTGAATAAATGGTAAACAGGCTCTCTTCGTAACCAGTAGTTCCTGGTTCCGATCCCCTTTTGGACCATGGGTTGGTGATTGAAAAGCAGGAATGTTCGCCAGCCACGTACGTGGTCCAGGTTCCAGTCTTGATCAACACACTCTTAAACCTTGTCTAGCCGGTAGTAAAGTCGAAGAAGAGGGAATGCTGGGTGGTGAGGCTAGCAACCTCACTCTATGAGGAACACATGTGCCATTGAAATTTCAAAACTTGAAGCTTTATGTTCCATTCAGCCTACAAAGGAATGAAAGGAGAAGAATTCATGGGAATAATTTCTATCCAAGCAGTGATGAGAAAACGAATCAAAGTAGTCTAACAAATTGATTTGCGCGCTCACTACTGCTGCAACCTCTGACAAAATACAGTAGAAAATCATTAAGGTCTTTGACTGCCGAAACGTCCCTACTACTTTTAAACCTATCAATAATCCACATCCAACAAGCATTAATGAACAAAAATTGCTGAACTACTCGTTTTGTTTTATCATTAATGCTTCTTTTCTTCTTCATTCATTTCGTTCCGAGTGGAATATAGGGCGTACGGTTTTAAGCTTCCATGTTTCAGTAGCGTTTGTGTCTTTTTTTCACGGGATGGAATTACTAGCTTTGCGTGCTCAGTCTTTCCTGTTTTTAGGATTTATTATCGGCTAGGCGATGTTTAGGAGTGTGGGGGCGGGCAGAGTCGAACCCGGGCCACGTGCGTCGCAGACTGAACCACCGATGCTCAACACAAATGTTTGAATGAGAACCATTTATGAAATCAAATGCAGCAAGCAACCCCTTTGCAGTGAAGAAAGCCAATAGATTTCTACTGTATTCTATCAAGCCTGCCTGTAGTGAATGCTGACAGTAAAATTCTCACTAGTGTATGATTGTTGTAAACTTAAACGCTATGGGATTGTATAATTCCATACTAATTTGTTTATTAGATATATCACACAGTGAAACAATATTATTTACTGGATGATCATAACATATCAGTTGTAACTACACAACTTCGAGGCTTCCGTTTTATAATTCTCTTTATTCCTTCCCATTCATCGTAGGGGTGAAAGAATTTTTCAGATATCCGGATGGACAGGTGTTGAATCATTTCTATTGCACATATTTTCAGTTGATTTGATAATTAAAGCTTCAATCGTCGAACTGTTGTTTTATCACATCCTTATTATGTGGTTGTGTGTAATTGCATGTAGTGCCATTGCTGAGCTATTTTCTAGACTTCTTATCATATTAGGATCAGCTTATGTAGACTTTGCTGCGTTTTTGTGCTCCACTAGTCTGATTGACCCTTTCCTACTAACTCCATGCGTGTATCTGACCTGACAATCTATGCAGGACACGAAACAAACTTAATTAACGGATATAATTCGTTTCCAAGTAAGTTTGTAGGTATGAATGCCACTTTATCCCTGTTTTTGTTACAAATTCTACTTAAGGTTTCAGAGGTTTCTTCCTTTTATGGAAGTACAACTCTTGATGTTCCTAATTCCTTACTGTTGATGCTGTGAAA
This sequence comes from Trichobilharzia szidati, assembly GCA_944472155.2. Taxonomy (NCBI): domain Eukaryota; kingdom Metazoa; phylum Platyhelminthes; class Trematoda; order Strigeidida; family Schistosomatidae; genus Trichobilharzia; species Trichobilharzia szidati. The sequence continues at coordinate 166,673,691 of OX235271.1, forward strand.
AATCAAATGAACAAATTAACGTGTTTTACACAGTTTTGTTCAGAGACATTTTTATATTGATAATTTCTTTTCCTCATCATTATTGTGATGCATACATCGATATCTTGTTTTAATCCTCCTTCTTTTGCTTTCTTTTTTGTTTTAGTTCGTTTGCTCACTCATTTCACCTTCAGAGGACATTTATGCTTAGTATTTGAATTACTCTCCTATAATTTATATGATCTTTTAAGAAATACAAATTTTCATGGTGTTTCACTGGGTTTAACAAGAAAATTTGCCCAACAATTATGCTGTGCATTAGATTTTTTATCTAGACCAGAATTACAAATTATTCATTGTGATTTAAAACCTGAGAATATTCTACTTGTTAATCCAAAACGTTCAACTATAAAACTAGTCGACTTTGGTAGTTCATGTCATATGAATGAAAAAATCTATCAGTATATACAATCACGTTATTATCGTTCACCTGATGTTCTACTTGGTTTAGACTATACAATGAGTATTGATATGTGGTCGTTAGGATGTATTTTAGTTGAATTACACACTGGTGAACCTCTATTTGCTGGACAAAATGAAGTAAGCTTTTGTTGTATTCGATGATTTCTCTCTGTTTGTTTAAAAATATTATTATTAATGTTATGATGATTATTTTGTTAAAACGATTATCATATATCCAATTCTTTCAATGTCCATGCCTTTAATTTCAAAGAGTACTTTTGAGATTGTGAAATTTTCAGCATATATTACAATATTGCATTGAATGTTCTCTCCATACTATACGATAAGAGGGAAAATAATTACCGAACAATCTATAAATCTCGAAATATATTAATATTAATAGGGACAACAGTAATTCAATGGTTGAATGCTTGCCAACCACACATGTCATCATCCAGCTTCAATTCCTGACCGAGGTACTCCTAAATCCTGCCTATCCGATAGTTAGTAAGTTCGACTAAAGATTGAAGGTTGGGTGTGAGGATAGCAACCCCACACCCGTGGAAAATATCTTCATCGCTGCTGAGGCTTCAAAGTTGGATTTCCTTTTTTCCACTGGAAACGCATAGGAATGAAAAAAAGAGTGAAAGTGGGGCGGGGGACGTTTAATCTACTGTTTCTCAACACGTTAGTAATTTCAAAACTAACACTCTTCTCATTACATAAAATACATGCCAAATAAGGTATTGTCGGCTTTTTCTACGTTATTAGGTCGTGCGAGTGTATACTGTTTTTTATAATTGCTTCTGGTTCGACGTGAGGAGATGCAATGGGATAATTGTGAATGAAGATGGTGGTTCTTGAGAATCTGACAAAATGACTTTGATTAATTTCTTATATGAGTTTAGCTGTCTATCAAAAAAGATATTAACGCGTTAGATTAAAGGCAAATCACTCACCCTACCAACAGCTTTCAAGCGTCCCTCGCAATGCTAGAAAGTCTTTTCTAAATAGTCCAGGAAAGATTAAGTGAAAAGCAATAAAAAAGAATAGGAAAAATACAAAAGTTATCACACTGTGAGAGTAGATGTTGAATGATACCAGAGTTTCATCAATTTCTTATGTGTGAAGGTTAAAGGATGCATTTTCCTGGGAAACAAAAGGATGTGAGGTAATAGGAAAGATCAGAACCAACATGTTTAACATTTGACTTATTTTCTACTTGTTGCGAGAATTATGGGAACCGACCAGATGACGTAAGTCCTTATTATTTCTGAAAGTAGAATTATCGTCTTAAATGCGAAAAGCATTTCACACTTAAGGTCACTTGACATGAACCACTGGATAATTGTTGATTTCTTCCTCTGAAATTCGCACTTCGAATGTTCACTTTTGATCCATCTGGACGCATCGGTGAGGCTGAAGCATTGTTGAATAGACCACATTATAATAAATGTATTTGTGATGAATGTTTTGTGATTTTGATAACATTTGAACAGAATTACTACTTCCGCTCACACTAATCTCTAGAATTCTGCTACTTACAGACGGTGATCTATTGGTAGTAAATCTTTCTAAGGAAATTTTAGTTTTACCAACAAATCAACGGATTGTGTTACGCACCCCCTAGTTTGACTATTCTTTGCCTATTTCCTTAAGATAAACATAGTCTTGCAGTTTTCGATCATTCACAGCGCTTTTTGTATTTCCCATGCTTAGTGAAGGCTAAACACTCTTTGGTCGCCAATCCTCTGGACTTGTGAATTTATTGTTCGTTATAGTCATTTCAGTTTCACTGTAAAGTGTTTTTGACAGTTGTTTGAGATAGTAAAAGCTGTCTTACCAACGGTTCGCATTCTCTCTTATTCTCACATATTGTTGGTATTGTTGTTTTTGTCGTAGTCCACGTTGCGCTTAACAACTAGAAAGTAGTTTTTGTAGTCTCGTTAGGCTCCTACAGCTCACACAATAATCTCCCAGATCGTATCACCGTTCATATCAGAAAAATTCTGAAAATTCTTTACCATATCTTATTGGTTTATTTTATATCAAACTGTTCATTTTAAGAGTTAAAGTTCATGTTATTTGATGGATAGTGAGTGGCAGTAGAATTTAGAACTTGTCGTCTGTATGTACCTTCAGTCCCCATCATTGATGGAGTCCCATCGTCCCAATGATAGACATATCCGGACGATGAATCCCAACCGAGACGAAACGCACATTGTGGATACCACTGTTTGTCACCATCCATCAAACGAAATGTTAATCCTTAGACATTGTTGAATCGTCTGTACTAAGAGCCGACACATGTCAACAGAAATCGAACATTTCAGTTCAAGATAAACAACTGGTGGGAATTACAAGATTAACCTTAAAGGATACTGAATTTGAGAAATGTTAATACAAATGTTAAAATATGCAAAACAAAATAAAAACTTTTTCTCCTCTTAAATTTAAATTAGGTTGGACAAATGATGAAAATTATAGAAGTACTTGGTATGCCGCCTCGTTTGTTACTGGATAAAAGTCGACGTTGGCATGTATTTTTTGAACGAACAGCTGATCGAACTTATATACCTAAAGTGAGTGTTACATAATTCCGTTTTTCATTATTCGGTTTTTCGTAACTGTTATACATGGGTATCTTCCTTTTGAAGTCTTTCAATTCATGTCTGTGAATATCATTACTTTACTTGAATTAAATATTTTTCATGAACCTAGTTGTCGTTACTGTATATACATACATCTATTCCATGTGTCGGTAGTTCAGCGGTAGAATGTTCACCGACCACCCACGTGGTTCGGGGTTCGATTCCAGGTTGATACACTTCTAAACCGCGCTTAGTCCAGTAAAGAGGGAACTATGAGCATGAAGCCAGCAACCCTACTCCTTAAACATAAAATCAATACTACTCTGAAACTTCATAGCTCAAGCTTAAAGCCTTGTGTTGCACTTGGAACGCCAAAGAATAAAATATAAAGGGTATCTACTCCATTGTTACTATGTTACTAAATAAACTAACGAAATCAGGACAAATTACAGAACACGATCAATGGCGAATGAAATCTAACGGACCTATTTTATCTTGATTCTATGGTAGACCAAAACTACCCAAACCAAACATTCCCCTACGACCAATCATTTCGCCTCCATCAACACCAACATATAATCTATCTGAAGGACTTTTCAGGAAATTAAATTACCTAACAAAATCATGCGACCATTCTGTCAATTCGTCAATCCAATTTTTAGAGAAAATCAAAAACATTCAAGTAGAAGACAATGAAATAATGGTGTCCTTTGGTGTCACAGCATTATATACTGTAATTAGTCCAAAACTAGTAACAGAAACTATGCAACAATTACTCTATACTGATGAAAACATAAAAACGAAATTATCAACTTGGATAGAACTCATAGTATATACTTTACAACATACTTCCAATTCAATACGCAAATATATGAACAAATAAAAGAAACACCAATGGGATCGCCCATATCAGGATTAATAGCTGAAGCCGTTATGCAAAGATTAGAAATAATAGCTCTACCTGTAATTAAACCGAAAAGTTTGGGTACGTTAGGTTGATGATACATGTGTAATAATTAAGAGAAATGATTTAGAATATACCCATAAATTGATAAACAACATATTTGAAGACATCAAATTCACAAGAGAAGAAGAATAAGACAACAAAATCCCATTTTTAGATGTCTTAATCAGGAGAACCGACACAGGAGATTTAGAAACACAAGTACATAGAAAATCAACGCACACAGATCAAATACTCAACTATATACTAGCAATAATCCAATTACTCACAAACGAAACTGTGTGCAGACATTGTTTAAAAGAGTTCAAACACATTGTAGCACTCCAGAGTTGAAAAAAAATGGAAGAAAAGTACCTACAAACGGTCTTCAAAAAGAATGGTTATCCACAAAATTTCATCAAAAAGTGTTTAAAGTCGAATCAAAACACCAACAAGGAACCATCATCAAAGACCACAAGAAAATTCATTCTACCATACATGAGAAATATCTCTGAAATAACAGCTAGAATACTGAAACCGTTTGAAATAAATATAGCACACAAACCAGTCAAGTCGCTTAATTCGATATTATGCAAACCGAAAGATCCAACAGAAAAAGAGGATAAAATTAATACCATTTACAAAATAAATTGTATAGACTGCAACAGGCATTACATCGGCCAAAGTGGGCATCCCCTTCGAATCAGAATCCAGGAACACAAATCAGCTGTGAAAAGACATGATATATATTCCTGTTTCATATCAATGCATATAGATAATTGTGGACATCAGTTTGATTGGGATAATGTCGAAATTTTAGACAGAGGAAACACCAAAAGTGCCAGGGAATTCCTAGAAGCCTGGTACTCAAACGAAAATGCAATTAACAAACACGTTAATATAGATGAATTATACCAACTAATAAGAAGTAAATCAGGTGACCAGAAAGTTTAAAATCCAAGTCAATAGAAAATGGTCAATATATATGTAAAGATGGTTACCAGGAGACGCAATTCTATCACTCATGAAAAATTTAAATCATTTCACTTTATGCTAAATATTGCGCTGAAGATGTTGTCCAGAAAGACGACGAAAGCTCCGCAACTAAACCAACCAGCTCAGAGAACACTATTAATTGCAAATTGTTACTATGTATCGGATTGTGCGAGAATTCGTAATTTCTCAATTCTCTCTATATATTCTATTGTTAAATCATAAATATTAGTATCGATTTATTAATGGCTGTAACCCTCTAATGGACTTAAGTGACTTAGGGACTGACATTTTACCAGAGGAATAGTCTCGTCGATTTAGAGGTATGAAGATGATATGGTCCCTCTAGGTTAAAAAGCTGGCAAAATTCAGAGTCTTCTTAACATCTTGAGCAGAAATCTTGGCATGTTTTAGCATGAGATTCTCATCTGTATTAAGTGTGAGATGATACTGCAGGAATGATCTGGCTCTGACTCCTAGTTTGAAAAAATGTAGTGAAGCGGTTATTTGAGAAGTTTCATCTGCGCTAATGGACTGATTGCTGACGAAGTTCTAGCATTGATATAAAAGGCTCATGTTGTATAGAGATAACATCCAACTTTCGACTGAAGGTTGTGTTTACGGCCTAACAATTTCCCCAGTCCTCCTTTATGGCTGTAGGGAATGGTCATTGAAATTCAAAGATATGAAGAAATTGTCTGCGTATCAGGTGGCATAATGATGGTGATTGATAACAATGTCATTTGACATATGAATACGTTTGGAAAGAGTTCGGGAGTGGTTGAATGGAAACGTGGAGTTAGTTCACGAAGTCCCTGACTGTTTGTTTGAGCCACGTAGGTAGATGTAAACTACGCGGCTGAGGGCCTCGAGACGTTAAAATTTAGTGGGTGGAGACTGTTGGCGATACGATTTAAAATTGTTCCTAAAGGTGCAGATATTTTCACCCTTTGTGATCTCTTTGATTCAGTCTATCCTCATTATTATTTCTTTCGCATATTTCGATTTTCCCCTCTCTTCCTATGTGTGCTTTACGAAGTGTCAAGTTGAACTGCTACGCTTTAGTGCAACGTCTTACTTTAAAAATTCAGTTCAGTTGAGTCCCATCTATAGATAAATTCTGTGACAGTTGTTAACCATATTAATTTGTGCACTGAGAATGCACACACAGAATAGTTGCTGAAATGCATGTCCCTCGTTGTTTCCTTCTGATTTTTTTAAATCTTATCTGTTCATCTATGAACTGAATGGTTCAATTGTACAGTGGTCATCCTTTAACCTAGTTTTTCATCGTTATTTCACCAGTAATGGTGAAACTACTTATAAGTAGGTAGATATGTATATATGAAAATTATATGAGATCTTACACTACCATCAAAAAATTATTTCTGAATTCAATCGATGTTTTATATCCTTTTCATCTATTTTAGGCTTCATGTCAACAACCTGGTAGTCGTCGATTGTCTGAAATTTTAGGTGTTAATTCTGGTGGACCACGAGGGAGGCGTTTACATGAAGCTGGTCATACTCCAATGGATTATAGTATTTTTTTGGAATTTGTACTTCGAATGCTCACCTTTGATCCAGCTCGACGTATTAGTCCAGCTGAAGCATTAACACATCGCTTTTTTAGACGTCCAAATACAAATAGTAATACAGGTGGAGGGGGTGGTGGTAATTCTTCAGCTCAATGTGAATCGAATTCAAATGCTCCAGGTTCGTTTGGTAAAAAATTTTCTGCATTTTATACATATTTCTTTACCAAAGCCACATGTGCCTAGTCATCGCCTTCTTCGACCAACGGGCAATCTTAGCTGACATAGGATCAGGCTGGAAAAGAGCTAGCGGTGGTTAAATGAAAACATGGCTTCATCAGTCAATGAAATCCACAACAGTTAGTTTAAGTCACGTAGGAAGGTGTAGACTTCCTGACTGGTTGGGGTCCTCGGGACGGTAAAAACCAATGGTTGGAAACAATTGGTGACATGGCTCAAAGTGATCGTTCTCAATGGCTGGCGCAGATGCATCCACTCCTTGTGACTTATGATTTCCAATTAAACTGTTTTGTTATTACTATTCCTTCGTCTCACACCTGTGTTTACTGACTATATTATGCATTTCTTCTACTTCCTTCTCTTGCTTTGTGTGCTACATGGAGTGTGGCGACTTGAACTGTTGCACATCGGTGCAAAGTTCTATGTCGAAAATCGACGGACCGACCAAAGCCACTCTTCATTATGTATACATGATTTTCGATCTTTAAGCTGTTTATTTGAACTGCGAGTAATTTACCTGTGGAGAAGTGGCACATCGGTTTAAGCACTCAACATACAACCAATGGGTCCCGGGTTCGAGTCTCACTCCACCTATTTCTGCTTGGGCGACTAGATAGTATCACTAGCCCTCACACATTGTGTTTGGCTCATAGTCTGACACATGATAAATCTGTCGCAGTTAACTGAGTTAAAAAAACAAACAAACAAAGAAAACCTAAACTGACGATTCTTTCGTGGAGCTTAGTTGATTCACACAGTAATTAGTCGAGCAGTGGATGACGGTTTGTGGTTTTTGATATTATAGCTGTAAAAAGGATTAGGTTTTTTCCAATTCGAAAACTGAACGCGACGTGTTACACATGTTGAGCCACCACCTTCGTTGTGCAATGTTGGCTAACATAGGAGTAGGCATCAATTTATGAAGTGTTTGAATATTGGTTTGAGTCAGTCACATAGGGGGTTGCGGTTCTCTAGGTACTTCGGATCCATTGGCTTGAGAATGTTGGCGACGTGGTACAAAATCGTTCTCAATGGCCCAGATGCATTGAATTCTTTGTAGTCTCCTAGATCCGTTAAATCGCCATATTTTCCTTCATAATTATTCTTTCTGCAACACCTAATATCGTAGAGTTCGTATTCCTACTAAAAGAAGGTGGTGCCTCGGGTAATCTAGGCGGATCTCAGGTCTTGGTGAGGGTGCACTGATGAAATCGTCACCCTTGGAATAAATAACTTAGCAGCATAAAATATTTAATGGCACCCAATAGTTGCCATACTTCTTAACCTATAAGGCGGCATTCGATTCAGTCAAGACTGTTGTTGGTGGCAATATTCATCCCTAATGGAACAGATGATGGAGTGTTGTATTAGGCCTACCAAAACACTATTCGAACTCATGCATCTTTATAAGAGGTTATAGAGAGTTGTTGTCCTAATTGATGACAACCAGCATTGCCTGTCAGAAATGCGTTGGACATGTGGTTCTCCGCTGTCAAACGCAAAATAAACCCACAGAACTGGTCTGCACTTGTAACGGTAGAAGATAAGAAAAGTTGTAACAGACTTTTTTATCAAGGAAAAAGGCATCATATTTTTATAGATTTCTAACCCCATTAAAAGCCGGCTAGGTCAGAGTAGAACAAACTGTTCTGATTGGTTGGCGATTGGCCCAAGGTTAAACAATGAAACAAAAAGTTGTCCAATGAGATTATTTCAAGACCACAACGTAAAATAAGTCCTGGTTTGAAGAATAAACACTTCTACCTTAGCAGCCATTGACTTAAAATGTTGATTTCAATTTTGGTTGCTTCCTATCAACCTGTATCCATATAGCACACGTCACACGCTGACTCTAGTCTACCGATCACATTATAGTAACTACCACTTAATAGACTGATCGTTGACAAGATTTCAGCATGGATAAAGCTCGTTCAGAGTTTTTCTTTTGACTTACATCATCTCTTATGCAGATCTGATGTTAGTCTACCAATAAAAGGGTATATGTGTGTACTGTGCAACAGTTTGTTGGACTCTAGTTTATGACTGCGAAACACAGATGTCAAAGGTAGAAGACATGAAAACTTGAGTTGCTTTTGATCATAGATACTTTCATTCGACCGCCTGTGTTCAGTAAAGTAACGTGAAAAGTAATAATTAGATTAGGCCAAGTGCGAGGTGATGTAGGGATAGATTCGATCAATGAGATCATGAAACCTGTCATCTCGTTCCTTATCCTATGTGCCTGTGTGTAGATTTTCAAACTGATTTCAGAGGTCTCCCGATCCAATACTACCTGTGACATCCCCGCCAGTGCCACGTGTATTTGATACGATGCTGTCCAGGTCTGCTAAATGAAAGATACGACTTCATATTTCTCCCTGTGATAGTGATTTGTATTTTCTTCATTTTCATGTTAATTCCACCTCTAGTAAAACTTTAATGCTAGAAAGTGTTAGTATTTCACTAAGTTTTATACTGGACTATCGCTTATGCTAATTTGTAAGAAAAAGTATATTCCTTCTCTCTTATTTTCTCTTTCATATTTCAGTTTTAGTCTGTCCACCTCCAAATCGATGGGCTAATTTTATTGATAATCCAACTAGTAATCTTATGCATACTCATTTCAATAATTTAAGAACAGCAGCACCTGGCCACTCTGGAGTAGTTGGATTAGTCAGTCATCCAACTGAAGCTGTAGAACTTATGCGTATTCAAAATCAACAACCATTAAGAACTGCAGTTGCTGCTGGATCTGTTATTGTATCACAGGCACGTTCAATTCCAATTATATCAAATGATGGTGGGTGGTGGTGGTGGTGTATTAACACAAATTAGTGAACCACTACTTTCTCCACTTATTTATGGTTCACACGGATCATTCCATGTTCATCATTCTACTAATAATCCAGGTCCTCTTCCACTTCAACTATCACGTATTCATCCTACTCATGTTATACAGGGTCTTCATCCACTTTCATTGATTAATCAACAATCGCATACAATTGCATCAAATACAGCAGGTGTATCAAGTACATTTACTGATACAAGTCAATTACATCATCCTTATTATATTGAATCTGGTGTGTATAGTAATAATACTAACAATAATATTAACAATAACAATAATAATTATCCTCAACGGCCTATTCAGTTAGCATGGATTGGAGGCGGTGGTGGTGGTTTAGGGGAACATCAGCATCATCATCATCATCATTCCACTAGTTCCACTGCATGTCTTGCATCTCCTGATTTACTGAATGTAGCTTCTGCTGCTTCTCCTGGAGTCTGGCGTTGAAAATATATTCGAGGGAAAAGTAGTCACAGATTTGCTCATGTATTTATAATTTCTCTTCTCTCCCTTTTCTCTCACTCAAACAGCCGTTCTGTGATGCAAACTCATGTTCATATAATCTACTAATCTAATCCTTTATTCATTATTTGTAATTTTTAATCATATTCATGTATGTATGTATGTATGTGTAGTTATAATAATATTTAGGCCTACACTACTACTACTATTATAATTATTATTTATCTTGACACTTTTACTTTACTACGTTTCTCTTACCGGTTTTTTTTTTTTTTTTAGTGTACAGTCATTGTTGTTCTCCTTCTTGTTGGTGTGTGTTCTCTATTTGGGCTGTTTCTTACAAAATGATCCATATAATACGTGTATTTGAACTTTCTCTTTGTTCTCACTCATTTCTTCTCGAACTACAAACACACACTATCCCTCTCTCTCCTTAGCTGTGATTTTACTGTGTAACGCACACACACACATCGAAACAGACTTTGCAATTTTATTTACTTTTGAATCTAATCTAGGAAACAAAGTATGTTTATCTTCTACTCGCGCAATACATATTATATGCGAACATAATACATATTACTTTCGATAGTGTAACAGTATACTCTATGATATCCCACTTTTTTATTTCACATGAGATGGGGAGGAGAAAGGAAAACCAGTCCTTTTGCTTTATTTATAAAACACTACTGAAAAAAATCGTGGTTTTTGAAAATCCCTTACTTTTGTGTGTGTATGTGTGTGGTACGGTTGGGTGGATGATAATATGCTCAAAATTATTCTTTGTGATGAAAATATTGAGTAATCTATCTATCTATCTATCTGTTTATCTAAATCACTTTTTATACTCCCATTCCTCAACTATCTAACATTATAGTAGGGGGGGTGGCATATGCATCTTGTATGCAAAGGTTTTTATGGTGTAGAGTAGTAGTAGTAGTAGCTTGACTGATGATGCACACGCTAGAACAATGTTTTTGGCGGGTAAGTGTTTGAAATTCGTATATTCGCTTATTGTTATATAATAATTATGTGTATTAGTCACGTTCACTGCTAAATTTCCAACGTTGGTTGGTTGGTTACTTGATTCCCTACATTGTTTTTTATTAATTGTCTTCTTATGTTTCTTTTTTTATTTGTTTTCACAAATCCCGTTCTTCTCAGTACACACAGTCACACACGTACAGTTGTGCATTCACATTCCTGTTTTTGATGATGAAAGTGTTAATGTGTGTTTCGTTTGTTAGAAAAACAAAACAAATGAAATATGAAAGTTCCTGAACTAGATCCTTCTCTCTCTCACACACACACACATGCACCAACAATGCACAAAACTGCAACAACTTCGTGATATGTTTTATTTACTTCCAGTGCGCTGTCAATTTTTTGCCGCCTCCACCTCCCCTAATCCCATGCTTGCTCTTTTATTACCCCCTCCCCTTCCAACTTGTGTATGTATTTTCCTTTGGAATCTGCCTTCCTTTCTCCTTGAATAATAATTACCTGTCTATATATATATATATATATATTTCACGAAGTGAGGAGAAAATTATTCAGGAGTGTACCAACTAATTGATTTTCTGCATGATAAAACAAGAAATGCTTTTATTTGTGGTGATTTTTTTAAAGAAAAAAATATTATTACTATTATTATTAAGTAGTATTGTTTCTTTTTCAAATTAATCCTATGTATTCCATGTGAAATATCACTTGTTAAGGTGATATGATGTAATACTGAGGTTATATATATATATATATATATTATTTGTTAAGGAGGGGTAGCCAAACGATGGAGTTGTGATACTGCTGCGTTGATTGAGATATCTAGGAGAAGTATTACGCATGACAAACCATTGTCTCCCACGTCAAGCAATACTATGCAACATAAAATTTGGTTAGGAGACTGCTGGGTTCAGCAGCACACCTCCACTTCACCCCGTTCTTTTTAACTAGCTCCATGACAAACCATAAGCTTTCATCTCCTCTGTATCACATTCGGACGACCAACTCGCAGTTTCGCATTCGGGTTCCACTCTCGGGTTTGACTGTAGCACGGTGTTGCTCAACGGTCTTAGCTCATATATCCAATCCTATTCATTATTATTTGTTAGGCGACAGGTTCTTGGTTGGTTCGTTCCCAGAGTTCCTTCTGGCTAACCATTTTATCTTTCGTATAGAGACAGCTGTTGATCGAAGTCTGCTGCAGCCTGTTGAAAAAGCTTTTCGTGATGCATTCGTCAAGCCTCTGAACCATATAGAAGCACTGACTTGATATAAGTATTGAAGATCTGAATCTTGTCCCTTTTGTTGAGTTCTGTAGATCTCCACAATAATGAAGGTCTGTTTTCTTTTTCTTGTGCTCATATTGACATCCTCATCTACGCCACCTGTAGCTGACACGATGCTGTCCAGGTCAGACAACAGAAAAAAGTGACTTCCTTAAAAATTCTCCCCGTTGATAGTGAATGATGCTTGTTACTGTCACTGTTGGACATCTTCATCACTTCTGTCTCCTTTGTGTTCACTTGAAGTCTTGTCCTTACTGCCTCTTGTGTCAGCTTCTCGTTTTTCGCCTGTAGCTCTTCGAATTCGTTTGATATTAGATATAAATCATCCGTGAAGTTCAGATTTCCTAGGGTCTTTTCGTCAATCCAATGTGTATGCATATATCACTGTCTTCCGCGTAATCTAGCCCACAATAATCAATATCATTAATGTTAAGGGTGATTAAATCCAAATATGGGATCAAAATCCAAAAAGTCTTTGACTGTTCATTTGGGCCAGTCGCGTAGGGTTATGTAGACTGCGTAGCTAGGGTCCTCGAGACACTAAGAACTAATGGCTAGCGACTTAATGGTATGACTCAGATGTGTAGATGCATTCACTGTCTATAAACCCCTAGGTTAATCAAATTTTTATTATCATCTATTTATCATTATAATTCCTTCGGATTCTGAGTGAAACAGGGCTTCAACAGCACATCTTCACTTTGTGCTGTTCTCTGAGGTCCTCTTGAGCTGGCCTCACGACTGCCCATAGTCTCTCATCTCTTAATACGATCTCCTCCATATCACCCTCAGACGTCCCACTCGTTGTTTCTCATCTGGGTTCCACTTGAGTGGTGATCGGGTGCTCGAATTCACCCAACTGTCCCCTCAGCGTGTGTCCGATCCATCTTCATTTTCTTCGGGATATTTCTTGAGCAACAAGTTCTTGATTTGTTTGTTACCAAAGTTTCTGGATGCTAATTCTTTCTAGCCACCAAAGGCAGCTTCTGACAAAAGTCTCCAGTAGCCTGTTGGAAGTGCTTTTCGTGACGCGCTGGCCAAGTTCCTGAGCCATAAAGAAGAACTGACTTAACTTTGGTATTGAAAATCCGAATCTTGTTCTTTATGCTGACTGTAGAAGATTTTCAAACTGATTTCACAATAATGTAGGTGTACCTTACCTTTCCTATTCATGTTGGGACATCCTCATCCGTGCTGTCAATATTGTTTAGTGCTTGATTTTGTTGTTGGCTTGATATCTTAATCACCTCCGTCTTCTCTATGTTTACTTGAAACCATGTTTTTATTGCTTCTTATGTTAACTTGTTGGTTTTCTGCAAGCCTTCCATTTGGTGTGACATTAAACTTAAATCCAGATCATCTAGAGTCTTCTTGTTGGCTCCGACGTAATCCTGTCTATTTGCTCCGATTCACATTTTCCTGCATAGTCCAATCCTCCATAGTTAGGAAGATTATCAGTAATAGCAGTCACCTTTGTCTAAATCCTGCATTCATTTCAAAAGCTTCGCTGAGTTTTTCCGTTGTGGATAACCTGACATTGTCATACAGCTATTGAATGAGGTCGATAAACATTTGTGGTAACCCATTGCGTTAAATTAGTTTTCAACTTACTTAGGAGTGAACGCTGTTGAATGCCTTTTCAAAGTCGATGAAGTTGAGACAGATTTGACTGCAATTCTACGCTCTGTTCAATAATGATAAGTAGAGTTGCGATTTCATCATTATATTATTTATTATTATTATTATTATTATTATTATTATTATTATTATTGTATCCTTTAATTCCTAGAGGAACATAGGGCTTCAGCCGTGCGTCTCCACTGCGTTTGGTTCTCTGCTATAGTCTTCACCTGGCTCCATGTCTGCCCACACGTTTTCATCTCCTCTTCACATGACCTCCTCCAAGTCACCCTTGCACTGACGACCAACTCGCCACTTCCCTTTCGGGTTCCACTCGAGCAATGACTTGTCTAGTGATGTCACTTGATGGTTTCCTAAGAGTATGGCCAATCCATCTCCATTTCTTCCTGCCTATTTGTTTCACAATCGGTTCCTGGTTGGTTCGCTCCCAGAGATCTCTGTTGCTGATCTTTTCTGGCCGGCCATCTGATCTTGAGTAGTATTGAGTGAAGACAACTGTTAATGAAGGTCTGTAGTTTGTTTGAGATGCTCTTTATGACGTGCTGGCCAAGTCTCTGATCCGCATAGTGAGTAGCACTGACTTCACATTTGAGTTGAAAATCCGGATCTTATTTTTCATGCTGAGTGCTGTTGACCTCCACACAGACTTGAGAGTGGTGAAAGCTTGTCTTGCTTTTCCGATTCTTGCTTTGATATCTTCGTGAGTTCCGCCTGTAATTGAAACGATGCTTCCTAGGTAGGTAGCTAAAAGAGGTTGTTTCTTTCAGGTTCCTCCCATTTATGCTGATTGTTGTCTGTTGTTGTTGTTGCTGTTCGTTGGCCAGGAATCTTCATCACCTCTGTTTTCTCTATGTTCACCTGAAGTCCTGTCTTTGATGCTTCCATAAATCTGTCTTGTTCACGTCAGAATTCTGCATCCGCTGCCTCTTTAAGTCCCTCCCCAACGATACAACGTAATATTTTGCTTGGGTTATACAATAGTGATAATAAAGCTTTATTTTCCAGGTAATATGTGAACACCTAGTACAAAATTTTTCAGCGTATTTGGTTCCAAAATGTTTCCTCTTCATAGAGGATTTAAATGTAAAGTAATAATCTGAAATATATCATGTGACATAGCGTCGCACCATATAAAGCGTGAACCAAATCTGCAGGTTTTTTCTTTATTTCCTTCAAGAATTACACAGCGATTAGTTGGAAGCTAATTAGATATGTGCGTGATTTCATGCACTGGTCATTTACATTGGTCATTGGATGATTTAAACAATAAGAAGTGCAGAAGAGTTTAAGCATTTTGATGGATGAGAATTCTTGTAGCCCAGTGATTTAAGCAAGCTGCCAGTGGAAAGAGCAGATCATTTATATTATTATTATTCCCTTGGGTTCCTAGTGGAACGTAGGGCTTCACAACACATCTCTACTTTGTTCTGTTTTCCGCTATCCCCTTCAGGTGGGTTCTCTGTTCTTTATTATCTCTCATCATCTCCACGTCACCCTAGCACTGACGACCCATTCGTCGCTTCCCATTTGAATTCCACTTGAGGACCTGGCGCGCGATGTCGTCCGACGGTCTCCTTAAAGTGCATAAATGTGTGTGCGTTTGGTTACTGACTCCTCCGCTTACGATTAATGTTTGCTTATGTGTTAATCTACCATACCAACGTCTGTCGAGCTTCTTATCTTATCGTAACACCGATTTTTATAGCCTAGTGGGTGTTAATGTTGCATTCTTGACTATTCTGAAGCATGAAGAGAACATTTTACATATTTTGTCGGCAATCACCATCATCGCGTGTTATTAAGCAATTCGTGAAATGATTCAGAAAATGGTTATTTTAAATCATCATCATCAGTAGATTTCATTTATAATTCTTTTTACTGTGTATACATCAATTTTTGGCAGAGTTTAAAAGAAAAGCTTCGGTGTATTTCAGAAATGTTTCTAATCTTTCCACTTAATTAGACAGACATACTGAAATAGTTAGATGAATTTTATATCCCATAAGTGTGAGGATGTTAACGCTAATTATACCGGGAAATTGGTACTATTAACTAACCTCAATATCGTACATCATATTGAGCTCTTATGTCTTTCATAGTTGGTTTTCAAATGATAAAAGATACGGAGTTCTATTCTTTACCCATCTTTGTTGGTCTTGTTAATCAGATAATATTGTAAATTGTCATCATACAAGTTACATAGCGCATACATCCTACTATCAGATATCTAAGACAAGGAGTGAAAATAAACTCAAATTAACGAACAAGAAAATACTTCTATGTCGCGAAATAAGCAGAAGTGAGGTTGCATAGGCCATTAGATTCCGTCCCAGTGGTTGAATTAATCAATAACCCCAACCACTTGCAATTGCATGCAGTAGTTATTGAGCCACACCTATTGTGTGGCTATGAGGGTTAGTGATACTACATGTTTGTCCAAACCTCAGTAAGTGAAGTGGGGTTCGAACTCGTGATTCAGTGGTTGCTAGTTGGGAGTCCAGCCCATATAAGCCATAATGATTAAATGGTGGGAGGGATCATTTCGTAACTTGAAGTTCTTGAACCCTAGTGAGTTCATGATGCTGAATAGTCTTCAACTAAGAGGAGACATCTGTTCAGCACACCTTGGTGTCCAATGGTTCTCTAAGTGACGTAATTTAGAGGCCTAACTTGAAATAAAACCTATAAGTTATACTTATTATCATGGTGTAAATGTAAGCTTACTGGAAAGAATGGAAACTTCATTAAATGTACAGTCGGAAAGTGTACCCTAACTTGATAACTTAATTTTATCCATTTAATATTTAAAAACAAGTATCCACTGAGATTTTTAATTATCACTTTCAAAAATGTTAATCACAGAATAATAATAATAATATACACTAGTAATTGAATGGTTGTATTATTGCTTATCACAACTATACGTATATGTAAGTTGTTTTAGAATAATACATAAAAATCAATGGAATTTGTTTTCAATTACATCTCATCAGGGTTTCATGCTGATATAAGTAAGTTTACAATTTTAAATATAAACCATTCATGAAGATTTGTCAAAAGGATGATAAGATTTTGTATATAAATTGTACAATTAGTCATAATAATCATAATAATTGCACTTATATGCATGATGAAAAATGAAGTGATTCGCAATTATAAGAATAGTGAAAAACAGTGTGATTTTTCCAAATAAAAGTTCGAATAAACGTGTAAGCGTAGAACACAAGAGTACTTCCCAACGGATTTGTCCATTGACAACTTATTATTATATTTATTATTGTCTCCTTTAGCTCCTAGAGGAACATAGGGCTTCAGACGCACGTCTCCATTACATTCAGTTCTCGGCCAACGTTTTCACCTGGTTCCACATCTGTACAAATGCTTTCATCTGCTCTTCACATGACCTCTTCCATGTCGCCCTCACACTGACGACCAGCTCGCCGCTTCCCATTCGGGTTCCATTTTAGTGATAGCCTGGCGTGTGATGTCGCTTGATGGCTTCCTCAGAGTATGGCAAATCCACCTCCATTTTTTTCCTGCTAATTTGTTACACAATTGGTTCCTGCTTGGTTGTGTCGCTCCCGGAGGTTCCTGTTACTGATCATTTCTCGCCATCTGTTCTTGAGTAATGAGTGAAGACAACTGTTGATTTAAGTCTATAGTTTGTTTGAAGTGCCTTTCGTGACCATTTGTCTCCTTTTATATACCGCCCATACTATTGCTAAACATTCTTTTTCTATCGTTTGATACTTTTGTTCCGTGTGTGTTCAGACACGACTGACGTATTCGACAACTCTTTTACCCTGCTTAAGTACTGCACCTATGCCGTAGTCACTCGCATCTGTACACAGTGTGAACTGTTTTCTGAGTATAGGCAGTTTTAGAGTTATTTTCTGGTGATCTGAAAGCCATTTAATACTGTCGTGTATCCTCTGGGAATCTTCTGACCAATCAAACTTCGACCCACCTAATAGCTGCTATCTCTTTGACGTTTTTCACGAATCGACCATCAAACGCTGCTCTCCTCAGCAACTGTCTCAGTTTCCTCTTGGAATTCGGAGCCGTAATGATCTTTATCGACAAGATTTTCTCCGGAAGCGGTTTTATCTCGCTGTTACCTACTTTATGACCACAAAGCGTGACACTCCGTTTGGCTATCTGAGACTGTGTATTTTGATGCACAGTTCAAACTCTTCGATGCGTTTTAATACGGCTTCGACATAGTTCACAAGGTCGCTTTCATTCTGACTTTAGATGACGAGATCACCGTATACCTATACATTCTTCAAGTTTCTCAGTAACAACGTCATAAGTCTTCTGAAGGTAAACAATGCACATGCAGCGACACTGCTTCTGTCCCACAATGAACACCATCTTATCTCTGTACCTGCCAACATCCTGACCGGTGCTCGAGCACTGTAAACAACTTCGCGCTGTGTAGACGATCCAAGTTCTCTACTACAGTTAGCATGGCACATAGTATGAGCTTTGTCATGCTGTTTAGCTGTCGGATATCGACGCAGAATCTGTACTTCCTGTTCGCTTTCTTCACTAAAAGAACTGGATAGTTATATGGACTGTCAGCTTCTTCAATAATATCATTCTGTAAAATCTCCTTCACTAGTCTCTCGACTTCACCCTCCAAATGACATGGGACTCTTCGTTTTGTGAATGATGCCATCTTGCGACTGCTCAGTGGGATTTCATTTCCACCTTATCACAATAACCGTAGGGGTTCCCATCTCCAACAGACAGATGATCGTATTCTTTAACTAACATAGTCATATTCTGTGCTTTTGACGCCGTAACACCTACTATCTTGCTTGTCTCATAAATACTGATAGGTCTGTACTTCGTTGTCACTGTCCTCTCTTTCGTGTTAATTACCGCACTAACATCTCGCAGAAAATCAGCGCCAACTATTGTTCGCGGTAACTCGGGCACAACAATGAACGGGAAAATAACTTCGCTACCGCCAATAAAACTCTACAGTTTGACGTGCCGGCGATGCTTTACGTGTCCACCTACCGTCTGACCTGTCAATGAACACCGTCTGACGCTATGACATAGCTTTCTATCTATTAGTGAGACTACCGCCCCTGTATCTATCAAACATACGACTTCTCGCAATTTAGAATACACTGCCCCCCTCTCGATAACCCCCACTACTTTTAGTTGTACAGAAGAGAAAGAACACACATTATACTGTCTGAAATCTTTTCTTCTCCTTCTCTCTGGACATTGCCTCCTCCAGTGCCCTGTTTTACCACATTCAAAACATAGGTCTTTCGGCACTCATTCGTAGTGCTGCTGCTTCACGTTGCAAATCTTCCACTTTCTGTTCCCATTGGTTCAGTTTGGGTGTCTCTATTGCTGCTACCGTTGTGCTGAGCAGCTTCCTGGTCACCTTCTTTAGCTCACCGATGTCCGTGGATTGTGCAGCGTTAACCAATTGTAGTTGGCGAGAAATGTGGTCTTGGACACTCTCGATGAACCCGGATGCCAATAATTGCGACTCTGACTCTCCATACAATGTGGGGAGTGCACGACGTAGTAGATTTGTCAGCTTCACCGCCAACACTAGCGGGTCTCCGTCCGGTTCCAGCTTCGGAACTGCTTCATCGCAAGCTGCCTGTCCGTCGGGCTGTCGAACTCCGCCAACAATCATTCAACCACCAGCTTCTAGGTCTCCGTCCCACCTGACCGCTCCACGCTGTCGTAGACCGCCTTTGTTCGACCTCGCAGCAGCGTTCTAGCACGACCGCCTTCGCCGTCGGATTCTTGATGCTCAACCTCAGAGTCTCACAAGAAGCTCTTGATATCTCCTTCATCAAATGCAGCCGGCTATGGAATCTTCATTGTCTGAAGGCAGCGACACCAATTGAAACGGTAGAAGACGAAGACTTGGTAAAGCAATGTTTATTTGGAAATTTGTATCTCTATATAGCCAAATTATGTATACTTATCTTCAAAGCACCATTAGCACAGATCCTCGTGTTGTGGTAGTTCCGAACTTCATATTGTGTTTCTTTGTGTTCCTTTAACGTAACGTGCGTTGGTGGCACAGCGGTTAGGACGCTCGCCGACCATGCGAATGGTCTGGGGTTCGATCCCCGGCCGACGCACTCCTTTACCTCGCTAAGCCAGAAATAATGCTGGTAAAGAGGAAAAGCTGGGCATGAGGCTAGCTACCCCATCCTGTAAAAATAAACACTGCTACAGAAACTTCAAGCCACTAGCTTGAAGCCCTATGTTCCACTGGGAACGTGAAGGAAAAAAAACGTATCCCATGTATCTCTCATATATCATTTGCCTTCTCTGAAATCAAATCTGTCACCCTGCTCTTTGACGTTTAATGCCGATGAAAGTCTCTTTATATACTACTTTTAAATCTTATCAGTAGCACTTGCCACATCTGTAATTCCCTGATTATATGGTCTCCCAAAAGTGCACAAATTGAACGTTCCGCTACGTCCAATCTTGGATATGACAAATTCACCATATTATGCTACTGCCAAATGGCTCGCAGACATCCTATTGCTTATCAGAAATAATCTCTGTCAGTATAGTGTTTCAGATTCATTTGAATTCTTCGATTCAATAAGTGATGCCAATGTATCCAGGATGAAAATGATATCTCTGGATGTTACGTCCCTTTTCACTAATGTTCCTCTCAGTGAAACTATTTGCTTTATATGTAAATTCTCCGAGGATAATAATCTGGACGTGGTTATTCCGACCCACTACTTAAAGGAACTAGTATTGAAATGTTCAATTCAAGTTCAGAAACACGCTCTACAGATAAAGAGATGGAGTAGCAATGGGGTCGCCATTAGGTCCTTTATTTGCAGACTGCTTCTTGGCAAGTCGAGAGAATAGTATGTGACGACCCACTATCTATAGTTTTCATATATACCAAAGATATATGAATGATACTTTTATCATATGCGACGAGAATGCTAACATCGAAATGATAACGAAGGAGTTCAAAAACTGCCATCATGCCATCCAGTTCACGTCGGAATTAGAGATAAACTCGGAATTTCATTTTTTTGATGTTTTACTAAAAAGGAGATCTGACGGTTCCCTTCAAAAATCAATCAACAGGAAACCAACATGGAATGGTCAATACAAAAATTTTCACATTTGGGTCCTTTTGAGAAGAAAGAGAAATCTGATCCTCTCCTTATCCTCAAAAATCAGAAGAATATGTACAAGTGATACAATTGATGGTA
The DNA here is from genome assembly GCA_944472155.2 of Trichobilharzia szidati. Lineage (NCBI taxonomy): Eukaryota > Metazoa > Platyhelminthes > Trematoda > Strigeidida > Schistosomatidae > Trichobilharzia > Trichobilharzia szidati. Next base: position 166,694,905 of record OX235271.1, read on the forward strand.
AACTGAAGCGACTCAGATGAGTCCTCACGGAAAGTGGATATCCTTAAAAATTCGTCGAGAAAAACTTGAATGCAAAACAAAGCCCGAAAGAACCCAGACAGTGCCGAAGAAACTGTTATTCATGCACGTTTAATTTAAAGGTGATACCGCAGCTGAGATTCTGAACAACCGTCTATCTAGATCACTCAGAAAAGCATCCTTCTCAGCTGAGCTACAGATTAGTTTTCACAGCCGACAGATGATCAATGGATGTATGAAGGATAAACTGCTGCTTTGGGCCAATTCAACGTGTGCGTATAAATTCACTTGTTCCTGTGCAGCTAGTTATATTAGCCGCACAAAGCGCAAACTTCCCAAACGCATCTCTGATCATTATCCGGCATGGTTAGCAGAAGGACAATGCAAGGCAGTTACTAGCTCAATTCTCGAGCACTTTATGAACTAAAGCCACACAGCTCCAACAGAATCGCCTTTCAAGATTATCTACAAGGTGATACTGAATGGTACAAAGGGTGTTAGGTTTCGGCATTTGTGTGTGGCGCAGGCGCTGGCAATTCGTCAATACAAGCCCGAACTCTTTATACAAAAAACGTTTGTCCAGTCTCTTATTCTACCATGGTCTTAACCTCTTCATTAATCGTTCCCTGTAATTTTTAATGATTAGTTTACTTCTACTTTTATTAATAATTAATTCACTGTTATCACTCTCACATGTTCCTTTTGTACATTTTCTCACCCTCTTCATACTTGTTAAATGGACACTCAACTACTTTTCTTCTCACTCAACAGCAATTTCAATCTTATCAAATTTGTAACCCTTTCTTCCTTTGTACCGTTGAGTATTACGTAATTCATGACTTTTATTTTTACTTTTGAACCACTTTGAGTAATTATATCAATTATGTCACCCTCACCCTTATTAATCATAATGGACTACTACACATTTTTGGTAAATATAAATACGACTGTACAGCCGCCTCTGAAGATGATTTCGTCGATAAAGAAAATTTTCTTCTCTGAATTGTCTTCTATTTCCTGATTCTCTTAGGTTTGTTCCTTTCGAACTAAACTTGGCCTTCAAAGGAATATGCATTTTAAGATTTTCGTACACTGTATAATTAAAACTGGTCTGCGTTGTAGTTATTATTAAATCTCTTTTGTTCTTTCTTATAAACCGGAATGACCAAAGATTAATACCTCGAATTCCCACACACTATACTAGTAAGTACCTTATATATTCTAGTCGACAATTCTTTGAACATTTCTAGAGGAAGACAATTAAGTCACTCCTTTTTGCCTAGTCACAGATTTGAGGTAATTTGTGCAACCTTAGATAGACCATTGAGATTGACAACTAACAACTTCAAAGTCCTTTAACTGTCTGTCATGTACCTTATCCGATGTGCCATCCTCATGTCCTAGGCGATTTTCTCACTTACTATTGTCTTTTTCCAAAGTACATCTTTCATAAGCTTTGCTTAGTAAATCTCCACTACTTTGTAGTTAATGTTTAATTTTACTGGTGAATACAGAAAACAACTTATTAGTGTATGCCATGTGTAGTTCTTTAGTAGACTACTCACAAATTTATCAGTAACATATTGACAAACTTTAAATAAGAAGTTAAAGTTTAAAAACTCAAGTTGATTGCATCTTTCTTTCACACATGTAAGCCTAATGTGATTTTGTACAGAGTTTGATCTACAGGTTTGTCTCTAGAGTGAAAGACACTGTTGATACTGAATCATATGACTGATCGACGTTAAAACCACCTTCAAGATTTCATACAAAAACTGTGAGAAGTAATACATTATAACATGCAGAGGAGCTAGCTGTGTATAATGTTACTCCCATGCCTCATGTATACGAAAATATTGTCACATCTACCCAACCTTAATGATCCTTATCTAATTATCAGTGTATTTGGTGTCAGTTTTCTAATAAATACACAGAGGGAAATGGTCTGGACAAACTCTGAAATGACCACTAAATGACATCACGCATCAGACAAATGGCTCAGTGGAATCACAGTAGGAAGCGATGAGTTTAATGTGGTTTTTAGGATGACACAGAGGAGATTATATGAAGAGGAAATGAAAGTTTATGGACAATCGTGTGGCCGCCTAAAAACAGACAGCAGAGAACAGTGTGAAATGGCAATGTGCTGTTGAATCACTATGTTCTACTCGGAATAATATTATTGTCATTTATTCTCTTCCTTACTTTGTATTCCACATTATTTTGCTTAACTTATCTTTCTTTTTATTTGCATATAAAAATTGTAAAATGACAAATGCAAATGTGTAATCAGATTGTTCGAAATATTTATTGCGCAAATACATTACCCGTCTTTTGAGATATACTTACTTCTTTCCAAGTTTATTAAAGAGACTAATTATTCTCTTATTTCGATATAGCGCAAACACCAGCCAATATCAGAGGCCAGTATGTGTCGTCACTCCCCACTGATCATGACTTTCCAGCAGGACTTCTGGCAACTTCATCCTGTGGGGAGTCACTAGTGAACACTAGGTTAGTTTTCAAGGATTTGATTGGCTTCAATTTTGTTCATTTAGTGGACCACTGGAAACCTTTAGGGAGTAGAGAAGAGCTGTTTCATCCTTGTGTGAGACTCTCCACTAGTATACTCTCATTGTGGTGAGAGCTAGCTACTAGCCAAATTAGTAATTTATGTCAATGTTTATGTCCCAAATATTGGTCATGTGAAAAACAAAAACAAAGACTTACCCAACAACCAATCACAGCAGACTTTGCGTAGGCGGATACAATTAGCAGATAGATGATGAACTTCAAGAAACAGCCACAAAGGGATGAAAGATTAACTCCCGTGAGTAACAACCAATCAGAAGACTGTGTTTTTCTGCTAACAATCATCTATAATAATGTACATGAAAATATATAAATATGCGTTGATTTCCTTAATAAACGATCTGTTGCCTGGCCCTTGTCTTCTGTTGTTACACCATGACCCCGTAAGGAATCGAAATCAGGACCTTCAGGTTACAACAATCGAGGGAATCCAATGACCCACCACTTTTAACTTCTACCGATTCGTGATACAGCGCAACTTCCATACGATGTCATCGGTGAGTATCTATCCTCCCGTCCAACTTGATGGACTCCAGTATCCACGACTATTGAAGAGTCCAAGACAAAGATGAAACAGCTATTCAGTAACCCATAGTCTTCAACGATTCTCTAACTAAAGTCACTTCGCAATCAAACTTGAAATCATCAAATCCCTTCAAATTAACACTTGAATATTCTCTTATTTGTTTAACTTATTTTGTATTTTCCATCGATTAATTTATATTTTGCTGAAACCCTTGGTCTCTGTATTCATGTGGACTTACAGTAAAGATGTCTGACACCTATTAAGGAAGAAATGACTCTTGTGACCCAGTGGTCTCGTGAATAAAGCTTTATTGTTTGAAAAGATAAATGATGGGTCTATATGCTCTGTTAGAACACCATCACTCACCACAAGATGCTTGTGCATCCAGATGACGTGTCCAAAATAGTAAAAAACGCGTATTCTAGTTTCCCTTGCTAGACATTTACAACCAAATAATACTTTAAAACATTTGACTCAAAGAAAAAGGTAATGAAATTTCTACTTTATTTCCCTTGAATTTAACAAAATCTGCGTATACACACTATCAGTCATTGTTGAACATTTTTTGAACTTAAAATGAAATCCGTTAAATTTTTATAAACTAACACTTGAAAATTAATCGAATGCTTATCAGTGACTGACTACATGACGAAGTTACGTGGAGTTCTCTAGTGAGATGTTGTCATCATTGAAGTTCATCAGGTGTGATGTGCGGACAAATACTCGTGGTGGTGTTAAAAATTGCGACTAAACAGAATTTAGTATTCGTGGGCCGGTTATTCGATTTCGCCCTAGTCATCGGTGTGCACTGTTGAAGAGCCCCTGGCTAGGAGGAAACGTCTGTCTATTACGCTCCCCAGGGGTTTTTTCAGTGGTTCTCTAACTGATATCAATCCGTAACCAAGTCGGTTATATTATTATTATTATTATTATTATTATTATTATTATTATTATTATTATTGTTATTATTATTGTTCCCTTGGGTTCCTAGTGGAACATAGGGCTTCAACTGCACGTCTCCACTTGCTTCTGTTTTCTGCTGTACTTTTCACCTGCATCCATGTTAATCCATACTGTTTCAATTCCGCTTCACACGATCTCCTCCATGTCACCCTTGGACGTCCCACTCGCCGCTTCCCTCCCGGGTTCCACTCGAGCGATGGCCTGACGCACGATGTTACCCAGCGGCCTCCTCAGTGAGTGTCCAATCCACCTCCACTCTCTCCTGCATATTTGTTGGGCGATTGGTTCTTGTTTTGTTTGTCCCCATAGTTTGTTGTTGGTGATTCTTTCCGGCCATCTGATCTTCAGTATAGAACGAAGACAGTTGTTGATAAAGGTCTGCAACAGGCTGTTGGAAATATTCTTTGTGACACACTGGCCAAGTTTCTGATCCATTGTATAGAAGAACTGACTGACTTGACGTTTGTATTGAAAATCCGAATTTTGTTGTTGATGCTGAGTTGAGTGACGAAGATTTCCAGATTGGTTTCAGATTGATGAATGTGTTTCTCGCCTTCCCGATTCTCGCTCGATTTGACATCCTCGTCCGTTCCTCCTGTGGTTGAGACAATGCTCCCTAGATAAGTGAATGAAGTAACCTCTTTCAAATCCCTCCCTCCCGTTGATGGTGATTGGCGCTGGATGTTGCTGCTGCTGTTGTTGTTGGTTGGTTATTTATAAATTCCTACGAACTAGCAACACTGAATACTAAAACAGCTACTAGTATTATTGATACCAACAATATTATTATTTTTGTTGTTATTCCAGCGATTATGTAATAATTTTAACAATCTGATTGAAATTATGTTTTGTTTTGTTTTTTGATGATAAAAAATAAGCTCGACTATTGAAGACGACAGCTACCTACCTACCTACTACTGTACTGCACAGCTACGATGTAGGTATTCATTGACATATGTGTTTGAAAAATATGCGTGTATTATATATAAATATACAATGAGATAAATTTCTACATAATAATCTCTTCATCAGCCTACATACTTCCATCTATATATGCTTATGCATCACAAAGAAGTGTACGCAGACACACACACACAACACAATTGGGTATGTGTGAGATGATTAAGACAGATGGTGTTTACTGCATGAATGATGTTGTATGCATAACTTTGAAGAGAATGAGGAGTATTAGGAGACCTGGGACAAAGAACAACAATCATAATAATAATAATAATAATAATAAGGTAGAAGGGATAAAAACAAATAATTCGACGAAATAACAGAAAATAACTATGCTAAGCTAACAGTAAATGAATGATAAAATGATTTTATAACTTTCAAAGACATTATTTTGGATCTATGGCAATAAATGTTGATGGAGCTCACTGGCTATACTAGATGGATTCTCTGAGCACAATATTCAGCGAAGAGACTCTTTTCAACGAATTTATCATCAAGCTGTACAATCGTATATATATATGGGTTTTTAAGAAGTTATATGCATTCATACCTATGTTTCAATTCCCTCACCGGATATAACTTCTTAAAAACCATATATATACGATTGTACAGCTTGATGATAAATTCGTTGAAAAGAGTCTCTTCGCTGAATCATTTGTTTTGATTATAATCATAGTTTAATGTCAAGTGGCAAAATAATTTATGTCGTATATAGAATAATACATAAGGTGTATAGATTTTGGAAAGGGGTACATAATTATAAGATTAGTAGACGAATATAACATGTTACATAACATGGTGTGAAATTTGATAAGACAGAATTCAATATTGTAAAAATAAAAATATAAAAATTAATAAATTTGGGTTTAAAATGTCAAGTGGATCAAGTGGGAAAGATTCAGAGTGAGAATAGTAATAATAGTAATGATAATAATAATAATAGTAGTAATAAGGGAAGAGTACATAAAATAACTAAATAAACGAAATAAATAAATGTCTATCCCTCTACGGCCAAGGCAGAAGTAGGGATTGTGCATAATTCTTTTGTACACAAATGTCTGGCTTAAAGTCATGAATTGCCAAGGCCTCAGCTGTCTTTAGAAGTCTGTAACGAAGAAAACGCGGGAAGTTAGCATGGATTCTATATATGATCTTAAAATCATGATCAGGGTTGACAGAGTGACAGAAGTCGATCAAGTGTTCCAAAATAGAGCTTCGCACACCCTTCCTTTCTCCCTTGTAAAACCATGCTGAAATATGTTCTCGTATCCGTGTGGAAAGCGTCCTCTGATTACGACCAATGTACCTTGCTCCACAAGAGCAGGTGAACTGATAGATACACATGGAGGTGGCCAGACTGGGGAGCTTATCTTTTATAGAGGTAGAGAACAACTTGCGGCTAGTGAACGTCATATGTAATTTTGCTGCATAGAACGTCTTATTGACTGATCTAGAGAGACGATTTTTGAGCATATCTGAAGCTTGATCACTTTTGAATTCCAAGTTCATGAATAAGGTTTTCTTTGGAAATGTGTCGGTGACCAGTTTAGACTGCTTATCTTTCATGTTGCTGTCAATAAATCGGTTAGTGTAACCGTTTTCTGAGAGAGTGGTTTTTAAGAAGTCAAGTTCCGAGTCAACGGAATCAGAACTACAAATTTTCCTTATCCTATAGCAAAGCGAATGAATTAAGTTCCTTTTCCTGGAAATACGCACCCAACTGTAAAAATTAGTTAGTTGTCCGTTCCATGTACGTTTCCGGTGGATAGATCTTTTAAGCGATCCGTCGTTACGTCTGATAAGGCACACATCAAGAAAGGGAATACTTAGTTCAGATTCCTTTTCTACGGTGAATTGTAGAGAAGGATTGCAGTTTTTGAAAGTAAACAAGACATCATCAAGAATTACATTTTTGTCACAGATTCTCTGAAGCCACAGTGCGAAGTCATAACAAATAGGGTCCATCATGTCAAGGTGTAGTGGATGCTCTTCGAAGGCATTGGTGGTGGTAGCGTTATATCATGTGCTAACAAAGTTAGAATTCACGAGTCGTTGAATACCAGCCCAAGTGGTTGAATGTTAATCAACCAGAGTGGTCTCGTAACTTGAAAGTGCTGGGTTTGATATCTGGCGAGGTTGTGGGTACTCGCTGCTAGAGAGCGCCAAACTTGTAGGAAACAGCTGTCCAGTGCTCCCTGGTTTTCAATGATGTCTCTAGGTGATTCCAAATTAATCTGTTTATTAGATATATCACACAGTGAAACAGTATTATTTCGAACACATCAACTCAAAGGGGGAGGCAATTCAATTCACTGATGAATTGGAGGGAAGTCAGGAAGGGGAGCTTCCGATGTTAGATTGTAGCGTAAAAAGGAAAGAAGATGGGAAGTTAAACACTAGTGCTTACAGGAAACCCACACATTCAAACAGATATTTGGACTTCCTATCATCCCATCCTATGTCAGTAAAAATAGGATTGGTGAAATGTTTAAGTGACAGAGCACAAAAACTAAGTAGTACCGAGGAAAATCTAAGACAGGAAGTGAGGTATATAAGAGAAGCTTTGAAACTTAATAATTACCCTGGTAAATTAGTCAAAAAGTATGTAGGGAAATGTAAAAATAAAATGAATAATGATAGTAATAATAGTGATAAATAATAATGATAATATTAATGACGAAATGCATGTCAAATATGCGCAATGACAACACCAACAATAAGGAATCTAAATCATTAGTAGTACTTCCATACAAAGAAGGAACCTCAGAAACCTTAAGGAGAATTCTTAACAAGGCAGGAATAAAAGTGGCATTCAAGCCACCCACAAACTCAATTAGAAACAAGCTTTGTCGGTTAAAGGATCCTGTGTAGCCAATTAAACAAAACAATTTAGTTTATCTAATACCCTGCAATGATTTTCAGGTCAAAGTAGTAGAACAGGGTCAGTCAGACTAGCGGAGCACAAAAACCCAGCAAAGTCTAGATTAGTTTACCCTAATAAGATAAGAAATCTGGAGAATAGTTCAGCTATAACACTACATACAGTTACACACAACCATACAGTATAGGATGGGATAAGATGACAGTTTCCAAATCTAATGTAACAGGGTGGAGGGAGAGATTGATAACGTAAGCTTTATTTATCGAATCAACTGCAAACACGTGTGGTAGAAATGATTCAACACCTGTCCACCCAGACATCTGGAAAATTCTACTACCCCTACAACAAATAGGAGAGAACAAAGAAAACTATAAGACTCAAGTTTTGAAATCGTGTGAAGTTATAATTGATATGATTATAAACAATAAATTTTGTTCGGAACTTTGTCATCCAGTAAATAATAATACTGTTTCACTGTGTGATATATCTAATAAACAGAAAATAATATGGAATTACATACTACCACAGTGCCCAAGTTTTACACATATATTAACTCTCTCGGTGATGTTACTTCGTGGAGAAAATCTAACAGTTGAAAGCAGGATCTAATGAATTCATCAAATTTTGGTAAAACTCTTTACCTGAATACCCTAAATACAGTGATATATACATATGTATATTATTATTATTATTAACTATTAAAAATACATTGGGAGATATATGACTGATAAGTAAATAATCTACAATGAATCAGTCATGCAAAACAACAGGTGTGAATGTTTTTCAGGTCATTTACAGATAGATAAGGGGAAAGGAATATGATAGATTAAAATTAAGAATAATAATGCATTATGGTTCAGTTAAATCACTTAAATAAACACTTAGTTATCAGACAAAGAATTTCAAATTGTCAGGATCTGGAAACTGAATAATGTTGATAATGATAATGATAATAATAATAAAACGAGTTAAGATAACGGATAATAATAACAATAGATAGAAAAAATATTAATAACAATAATAATTAATAAGTAAGACATGTTACCATGGTAGATTCAGAATGACCAGCATTTTTCTTCTTCGTGTTTGCAAACTCTAATCGCCCAAGCCTCCATAAATAAAAGCATGTTTCTGTTCGTTTGTCTGTTGACAACAGTGAGTGACTTGACAGCGTCACTATCATGTCGGTACCTTGACTTCAACTGTTTTCAATCACTAGGATAAATGCTCCATCATACGAGTAGACAATCGGCTTTCCATACCGCCTATGTATTTGCTTCCCAAAACACACTCAAATTGATATACTCCGTTTGAAGTGTCGAGTGTTAGCAACCGATCTTTCTCGAATTGTTGAAGCACCCGCTTGATTGTGTTAAGGAACAAGAGCTTCACAGCATAATAAGTTCAACTGATGGCTTTATCAAGTCTTTGTTCAACTACTTCTTACACGTCATCTCTTTTAAATAGTAAACTGATATGTACAGCTTTCTTTGAAACGGTTTAGATATTTTACTGTGGCTTATTTCTTTAGAATATTTACTGATAAACTTCTCAGGGTATCCATTCTTTCTTTTTAGTAGTAGTAGTAGTAGTAATATATATATGTAATATATATATATATTGACTTCTCATTTTCACATACTGTTTTTTCGTTTCTTTACATTTCATTATTTCACTCGCACCTACCAATTATAAATTACTTATCACCACCAACTTATTCGTCTCTTGCGTTTATTATGCAATCCCTTTCCTAATGTATCTAAACATCCTTTCTAAACTTAAACCTTCTGTGCATATAAGTCATATAAGTGTAAATTGTGAGTACTTTTAGAGTCACCTGTTACTGTTACCTTTGCAAATATGTCGAAAAGCTTCTCTATACATATACCGTAACGTCAGAAGATAAAAAAACTGGTAACATACTCACATTAATTAGCGAAAATACATCATATTCATACATTTTTAGCCACATCAAAATTCGGCTAGGCCAGAGGAGAACAAATGGTTCTGATTGGTCGGAGACTGACTCAAGGCTAAACGAGTTGTCCAATGAGATTATTCCATGTCCAAAACGTAAACTAAATCCAGATTTGAGGAATAAGCACTTCTGCCTCTGCAGCTATTGACTTAAAATGTCGATTTCAGTTTTGACCGCTTCCAATCAATCTGCATCACTCCACAATATCTAACAGATTTTTTTAAGGTTTTATGAGGCTGACAAGAAACCAATGAAATAAATGATGACATCACCTTATTCTGCTTAAACTAATTTCTTTGTTTGTTTTTTGAACAAATACTCTCAAAGAATTGTCAACTTCTACATGCCTACAAGTTCTACGTGTATTTCAATGTTTCAATCTCTGGTAAACTTATTTTGAAGTTATTTTAGGGTAAAAACAAAAGGCATAATCCTACTAATGAAGTAAAATAAAAAACATTTTAGGTGTATTTTTCAAAATAAAAACTGAAACTTAAGTTTTCCACCTGTTGTTTATCATCAGTATGACCAACAGATTTGCTCAAATTTACTCAAATATCATTGTAATAGCTCACTTCGCGGAGCATCAGACAGTTAACTGAATTTCCATTATAGAATAAACTTTTTTGATCTATTTACTGATGATGTTTGTGTGCGTCAGTGGCACAGCGGTAAAGGGCTTGCCGACCACGCAGGTGGACCAGGGTTCGATCCCCAGCCGACGCATTCCTTTACCTCGCTAAGCCAGTAGTAAGACTGGTAATGAGGGAAGGTTGGGCATGAGGCTAGCAAACCCATCCTGTAAAAATAATCACCACTGCTACAGAAACTTCAAACCTCTAGCTTGAAGAGCCCTATGTTCCACTGGGAACGTAAAGGAACAAAAAAGTGATGATGTTTGTAGCCCAATTTATCGCTTATCATCACATCAAGATGCTCGCATACATAACTTTCAAACTTTTGCTCCTATAGTCCCATTATTTCTTATCCTTTGATTTTATTGATAGTAATGTTTTTTATATCTCCAGTATTGGTGTTGTTTCATTCCTCTTCTATGTGTTAGGTGTAGATTCGATGAACTTCTGCCTTCAGCTCTCTATATTACTTTTTAAAAGTGTAGCTCCATCCTACAGTTTTACCATCTAAGGAAAGAATATCTGAAACCCTACGTGGGATTCTAAATAAAGCAGGAATTAGAGTGCCGTTTAAGCCTACAACCATTTGTACACTCAAAGGACCTTATTGACTCAATTAGACTAAGTGATTTAATCTACAAAATGCCTTGCAATGATTACCATGAGGTGAACTACATAGATCAGAGCAATAGATCGGGAGTAGTCAGATTAGCAAAACATAAGAATTTAACCAAGTGTAGAATGATTGACGCGACGAAGATGAATACTTTAGAGAAAAACTCAGTAATGAAGAAAATAAAAGACAATTCAGAGAAGAAAATTTTCTTTATCGACGAAATCATCTTCAGAGGCTTTACAGTTTATATTTATATTTACCAAAAATGTGTAGTAGTCCATTACTGAGTAGCATAATTGATATAATTACTCAAAAGTGGCTTCAAAAGTAAAAATAAAAGTCATAAATTACGTAATAGTCAACGGCACAAAAGAAGTGTAACCACAGAAGGCAAGAGTGAGGCAACAGATCCTTTATTAAGGAAATCAACGCATATTTATATATGTTTTCATGTACATTACTATGGATATGTAAACAAACAAACACAGTCTTCCGATTGGTTGTTTCTCACGACAAATCTTGGGAACGTAAATATTGACGTAAATTACTGTCTACCAATTTGGCTAGTAGACAGCTCTCACCACAGAAGAAAGGGTTAGAAATTTGATAAGGTTGAAATTGTTATTGAGTGAGAAGAAAGGTAGTTGAGCGTCCATTTAACAAGTATGAAGAGGGTGAGAAAATGTACAAAAGGAACATGTGAGAGTGATAACAGTGAATTAATTATTAATAGAAAGTAGAAGTAAACTAATCATTAAAAATTACAGGGAACGATTAATGAAGAGGTTGAGACCATGGTAGAATAAGAGACGGGACAAATTTTTTTGTATACAGAGTTTGAAGCCATTTCTGAGTAATCATATCAATTACATAATCTCCCCCCTTCCTGTTATTCAATCATGAACTGCTATACATATAAATACGACTGTACAGCCTCTGAAGATGATTTCGTCGATAAAGAAAATTTCCTTCTCTGAATTGCCTTTTATTTTCTTCATGACTCAGTGGGTATTTTCGGTGATTTAAAAATTCAGTAACTGCAATGAATGCACCAACACATAATCACACAGTAGAGACCAAAATACAGTTCGAGTCTACACCTAGCACGTGCAATAGAAATGACGCAGCGCTGATGCCACAGATATGGAAAATACTACTACCAATAAAATCAAAAGGTAAGAATTAATGGAATCCCATAGACAAAGACTGAAAGTCACATCAGTGTCTTGATATGATTATGAGGAATAAACTGTGCTAGAAACATCCTCAGTAAATAGATAATACTGGGTCACTCTTCTTTTATGAAATCAATTTATACCGTGATGGAATTATTTTCTACCATATTGCCCAAGTTCTATTCTTACACTCTCTGGATTTCATTGTGAAATATTCTGTAATGACTAATGTTCTGGATTTCACTATCAACAGTCATTCCAAACAAGCTGAGTTTGACCACAGATTCATCGTCATCGACAGCCAATATCATCGATATCATCCACAGGCCAGTCATTACACTGCGTCCTAGTGGTCTCGTAACCTCAAGGCCCTGGGTACAATCTACGGTGGGATCATGAGCATGTGCTGCTGAAGAGTCTCAAACAAGGGCGAAACAGCTGTCCACCACTCCCTGACTGTTTTCAATGGTTCCCTAACTGATATAAATTCACGACCAAATTTAAAATCAATCAAATCTCTACAAACTAACACTTGCTAATTGAATCAGTTTTTCAAAAGTTTAGATAAACAAATCATCTGAAATGATAACTTGATAGCAAAAACGAAAAATAAATTTGGAAATTCGTTTGGCTTAAACAAAAAAATTGTAACTAGTCCGTTGAAAATGACGTCAGAAGTCTTTATTTTTTGTTTTTGTTTTCATTTGAGCTTTTCTCCTAATTATTTTGCTTCCTATTTCCAAATTTACAATAAAAAAACACACTGGCCCTATGCCTAAGGCAGTGAATTTTATGATTGTAAAAATATCGGCAGGTTTTAAGAACATACTACTTAATTATTAGCAAGTAATATGATTTGTGAATACGAAAGTTTCCGAAACTGCAATACAACCAGCATCTCAGTGAAGGTGCAATAATCGGATGACTCACACAACCAGTTTACTGCTTGCTATCCAAACAGATCGAAGTGAACTACATAGAGGACTCCGTTTGACTCACCTTCAAGGACCGAATTAATTGAAATCACTCGAATTCTGCCTGCCTGGCCATCCAGCTACTTAGACAATCTAACAAAACTCCAGATTTTGGAATAATCTGATGCCGTTCAGTTGATGTTGGCTGGTAGTAGAATACAGAAAGTGTGGTTCTTGACTTATTTAGACTTATCATCATCTGGATGTACATGCAGCATGAATGAGTGATACTCTTTCCAGTGGCACTCAGGAAATATATTCATTTTTAGGTTAATTTTTTTTACTTCCTCTGTTAACTGATTGATTCTGTTGTTGGAGAGAAATGCTTGATCTTTTTTGATATGTGTCGGCTCCTGGTATAGACGCTTCAACAGTGTCTAGAGATTAACGTGAAATTTTTAAGTTCTTTTGGTAACTAGATGCCTTTATTTTCTCATTTGATTAGGTAATCTTTGACTTTGACCTCACCCCTCTTTGATAATTTGTAATTTTGCTTATCTCTTGTTTTCATGATTTAAGTTGAACTCGGTACATTGTTACCTAATTTATTAGTTACTCTGCATCGTACGCATTTCTCGTCTTTATTACATAACTCCTTTACCATTGTATGCATACATTTGTTTTGTTTAAACTTGAACTGCCTGTGTAAAACCTATAAAGGTGCAATTTTCTCAGCACTGTTCACTAATTGTGGGACCTTCTGTCAACTGACATCGTGAAAACATTTGCAAGTATGTTACAAGGTTTCTGTACACAAACCTCATAATTTATTTAGGCCGTTAGCAGATGATGAGAAGCCAGCGAAATAAATGATGGTACCATATTATTCTGCACAAACCACTGTTGTTTTTCCTTTATTCAAAGATTAAACGTAATTTCAAGTCGCATCCATTCACTGGGAACTCTGGCCCAATGACTGACTGACTTTCAACATAGAACTTTCCACAGAAGTAGAGCAGTTCATTTCTCCACACTCCATGCAGTACCCAAACTTACAGAAAGGGAGAAAAAAGAAGCTTAAAAGCACTATAATGAGCAAAAATGTACGTGGAAAACAATAGTAACACGAAAAAAACATGCCGGTTTAGTGGATATGGGAGATTTTCAAACAGCGAATACATGTGCGCCACTAAGAAAGATTTTAAGCCATGTCATCAATAGCCTCCAGCCATTGGTTCTTACCATTCTGAGGACCCCAAATCAGACAGTTCACACGTCCCTCTTTGACTATCTCTAACTATCTTCCAAACCAATTCTATGTCAGATCCTGACTAACTGACTGACTGGTTTCAGTGTAGAACTTTGCACAGATGTGTAGCACTTTGAGTTGCCACCCTCCGTCTATGTAGCACACAAAGCAAGGGAAGAGAGTAGGGAGAGATTCAAAAGAGAGATAACAAACGGAAATATGAAGAAAAAGAATACTGTTATAGAAGAACAACAACAGAACTTTATTGGATATCATAAGTCATATGGAGTGGATATATCTGCACCAGCCATATCACCGATTTTCTCCTGCCGTCATTGATTCTTACACTTTTGAGGACCCCAACCAGTCAGAAAGTCTACACATCCCTATGTGGCTGACTTAAACTAACCGTTGTGGATTTCATTGATTGACGAAGCCATGTTTTGGTTTGACCACGACTATCTCTTTTCCAACCTGACCCGAAGTCAGCTAACATTGCCCGTCAAAGAAGGCGATGACTAGGCATGTGTAACACATGTCCTTACCATCTCAGTCGATGTTACTTCAAAACCTCATCGACTGATTTCCCCTCCTTACCTTGCACTCGACGACTAACTTCAATATTACTCACGTTTTCATACCACTTAACACGGGACATAGAACGCAGGTACCTATGTTAGGTAACTTGGCTGGACGAGAACGGCAGTGGCTTGACATGCGCGAAACGCGTCCGAACTATCTCAAATGATGTATTTTCAAAACCTTATTGATTGACTCCCTCTCTACAGAAGCGCTGTACGCCTAATCTCAATTTCACTCACCATATTATACCAGATAATATGGGTGATACAATACAGCTAACCTTTTCATATACTGGCCATGACTCGTAGCCATAAAGAAGTATATAAGGAACTTCTGCGTAGTGCAAGTGTGATTTGATGAACACCCGGATATCACATCCATGCCATAAATGATGTAAGTTCGCAAATTAAACACGAACTTTTTTGTATTTGTGCTGAGATTTCGTCAGTAACCAGTCCACTGGGATGGATACAACTCCCAAATAAGTGAACTATTCGATACATTCCACTGTTTTACTCTCCACCTCACACTAGGAGTTGACGCGGACAAGTCCCGCAACATCATCTTGAATTTGTCAGGGGCGACTTCTATGTCAAAAATAAAAAAAGATTTCTGCCCAGAAGACTCTGCCTCGGCCTCTGCACCTAAATGCGGGCACATCCGGCTGACGAGTCTCAGTTAGCATGAAACGCGTATCTTTTATTCCACTGCTAGTCACTATCATCAGGAAGTATAATCTGATAAATCTATGTTACCTTTCCTAGGTTTTAAATAAGGCGTCGGTTTAAGAATGTGTTCAAGTATTAAATGCAAGAGTAAGCTGGTGATTTAACCGACTGCCTATCGGTGTTGTTACACATTATTATTATTATTATTATTATTCAGAAATACCATTAACAGAAAACAACACTAGTCATAGCATGATTTATATGCGCAATGTTTACATCGTAGAGAAAAATAAATATATATATACGAAACAGTCCGTCAAGTGATAATCTAATTACTCAGACTGGTGTAGAAACTCAAAAATAAATAAATAAATAATCGTTGTAAAGCCTAGTTATGACGTATAGAAACTAGTCTTAATTCTGTAAAAACAAAAAAACTCAGTAATAGCCATTAGAGAAAATGCTTTTTACTTTAACGTTTCTCAAAAACAGAAAACTTCTGTTGACGACTTTCAGAAAAGAACACAGCTATTTTTATGATATTAGTATTCTCATTTTTGATTGGATAATAGTAACGGTTAGGATTAATTGACTGTCTGATGATGATGATGAATTAAATCACCTCAGCCTCTCCGCTATACAAGGTTTCTTTTTATTTCATTGAGTGTATTATTGAAATCTATCCGACAATGATGATAGATATTTATTCTTCAGCTTTCTAATAACTAGGTCATTTGTGTTTGTCCTTTATAGACAGACAATACAACAACTATAAAGTACTTTTATGTTGTCAATACACTTATACATTAGACATACATACACAAATATGCACATATGTAGCGTGTCATACTGTTGTTTATGTAGTAGAGTGGTGTTTTGTGTGTTTGTATTTGTGTCTGTACACGCTCTAAAAGTCCTATTTTTGTGTGTCTGAAGTCTAATATACGAAGTGTGTGTGTGTGTATGTGTGTCTGTATATCTCTGAACCAATAAAACTGTCTAGATTTCGAGAAGGAAGAGAGGAGTTAGAAAGGCAATACTATAAGGAAGAGACAAAGGGAAGAAGGGGTGTGGAGGGAAAGCGAGAGGAGATGCGTTATTTTTTTCCACTATAAAGTTGTCTAATCAGTCGTAGAGACAATGTTTGTTATTTTTTCACGGAAAAACATCTATGAATTGTTTTATAAAATAAAGATGAGAAGTAGAGGAATAAAAAAGAGTTTTGAGTGATCTGATTTATTTCAAGTCTGATCACGGATTGATATTGGTTAGAGAATCATCAGGAAATACCGGACAGCTGTTTCATGCTAGTTTGGTGGGACTCTAGAAGTATGCGCTCGTGTCCCCTTTCAGTGATGATAGGATCCAGGATTTGAAGGTTACGAGGACAAGTTCGTTTACCATTAATGCGATAAATACAAATGGCTGACTAAAGGATGAAGCTGCTGGGAGTTCTGGTGAGAAGGCGTGAACAGTAGGGTCTATAAGGTTCGGTGTAAAGACAAGTACTCGCCAATGACATCGGTTGATAGACTCACTAAAATTGTAAATTGACAGAAGTTAGAATTCATGGGCTGGCTAGTAAATTCCGTCTCAGTGTCTGAACGATCAACAATCTCACCATGTAATCTGATGGTCCTGAGTTCATTTAATTTAATAATTCCCATTGTAGCACTAAGAACACAATATTCAGCGAAGAGACTCTTTTCAACGAATTTATTATCAAGCTGTACAATCGTATATATATGGTTTTTTTTATTTTAAAAATTATATCCGGTGAGGGAATTAGGTCAAAGGTGTGAATACATGAAATAATATTAGTAGTATGAAATGCAATTAAAATATTTGTGATTATAATCATAGTTTAATGTCAAGTGGCAAAATAATTAATGTCGTATATAGAATAATACATAAGGTGTATAGAATTTTGGAAAGGGGTACATAATTATAAGATTAGTAGACGAATATATAATGTTACATAACATGGTGTGAAATTTGATAAGATAGAATTCAATATTGTAAAAATAAAAATTAATAATTTTGGGTTTTTCAAGTATTGGTTTGGTAGGGATTTTGTTTGATTGTATGGAGGATTTCATCATGAGCTGACATCAGTTAGAGAACCACTGGAAAAGTGAAGGTCCCAAACTAGGACGAAACAGCTGTCCAGTACTCCCAGCTGGTTTTCCAGTGGTTCTCTAACTGATGTCAGCTCATGATGAAATCCTCCATACAATTTTGGGTTTAAAATGTCAAGTGGGTCAAGTGGAAAAGATTCAGAGTGAGAATAGTAATAATAATGTAATAATAATATTATTAATAATAATCGTACTAATAAGGGAAGAGTACATAGAATAACTAAATAAACAAAATAAATAAATGTCTATCCCTCTACGGCCAAGGAAGAAGTAGGGATTGTACATACTTCTTTTGTACACAAAGGTCTGGCTTAAAGTCATGAATTGCCAAGGCCTCAGCTGTCTTTAGAAGTCTGTAACGAAGAAAACGCGGGAAGTTAGCATGGATTCTATATATGATCTTAAAATCATTATCAGGGTTGACAGAGTGACAGAAGTCGATCAGGTGTTCCAGAATAGAGCTTCGTACACACTTCCTTTCTCCCTTGTTAAACCATGCTGGAATATGTTCTCGTATCCGTGTGGAAAGCGTCCTCTGACTACGGCCAATATACCTTGCTCCACAAGAGCAGGTGAACTGATAGATGAACATGGAGGCAGCCAGACTGGAGAGCTTATCTTTTACAGATGTAGAGAACAACTTGCGGCTAGTGAACGTCATATGTAATTTTGTTGCATAGAACGTCTTACTGACTGATTTAGAGAGACGATTATTGAGCATATCTGAAGCTTGATCACCTTTGAATTCCAAGTTCATGAATAAGGTTTTCTTTGGAACTGAGTTCATTTCCCGAAGATCATGAGTGCATACTGATGATGAGACCAAACTAGGACAAAAAAGCTATCCACTACTCCCTCGTAGTTTTCAGTGGTTCTCTAACTGACATTAATCCGTGATCAACCTTGAAGCAAATTAAAATTGAGAATAACTGATGAACACAACATCAGTGAAAATAGCTGCACAATATTTGTAGCAGAACAATGGTATCTTATTTATCACGTTCATTAGAATCAGTCACTGAACCAAAATGGACTCAGTTGTCTCAAAAATGTGAAGTGTAATTTCTTTTTGAAATTTTATTGGTCTTACTGCTCTCCCACTATTACATTTACTAATGACACCTTATGACCTTACTTGACTTTAACTTGACCCACTTTCAATTTTAGTTGATCTCTAATCGATCCTGTCAATTATATTGTTATTATTATATTATTAATATTCCCTAGGGTTCCAAGTGGAACATACAGCTTCAACAACACATCTCAACTTTCTTCTATTTTCTGCCATCCTCTTCAGCTGGGCCCACGATTCCCCATAATCTCTCATCTCCTCCTAACACGACCTCTGCCATGTCACCCTCGCATCGACGACCTACTCATCGTTTCCCATTTGGATTCCACTCGAGTGATGGCCAAGCTGGCAATGTCATTCGATGGCCTCCTCAACCTATGCTCAATCCATCTCGATTTTCTCCTACATATTTGTTGAGCTATCGGCTCTTGGTTGGTTTATTTCCAGCAAGAGTTCCTTGTTGCTGACTTTTTCTGGTCAGCCGGCCATTTGATATTCAGTATGGTCCCAGTGAAGGCAACTGTATATTTTTGATTGCACACTAGTCAGTAACTAGTGTGATGCGTCCAGTCCTATCTTCGCTGCAGACTGAATTCTATCAGTCATGTTTGCAATGTGGCCACCATGCTAGGTGACTCGCCATTACGGTGCACTGTGAATTGTTGGTATTAGATGGTTGGAGGCAATCGGCAGGAGGCCTTGCTTGACCTAGGTTTCGTGCTAGTTAGCACTAATCAGCAAGGCGTATCTGCAACCTTGAAGGAACTCATGTCCCTTCTTAAATTCGAACCCGGTTCAAGGCTTCCTGCCAATTGCCTCCAACCATCTATTACCAACGAAGGCAACTGTTGATAAAAGTCTGCAACCTGTTGGAAATCCCTTCTCATGACACGCAGTGAAAGTTTCTGATTCGTATAGAAGGACAAACTTGACATTTGTGTTGAAAATCTCAATCTTGTTCCTTACCTCACTCACTTCGCTCTTTTACTTCAGTTTCTACCTCATTAATATTTCTGTTTTCCGCGATTTCCTCTAGAATCTTTCGATTCATATCTAAAAGTCAAAATAATTTAGTGACTAATTTTTGAAAACACTCCTTCTTTGCTACCGTATAACGATTGATTATTGATAACAGTATGTTGTTTTACGACTGTCATTTTTTCAGTGAAATCAAGGTTACACTGTGAAGTGATGACTTGATCTCGGAATATCCGCGGGAAGAGTGTTTTGTTCCGTTTAATTCGTGCAGACATAATAAGTTCGATCTCAAATTGTTGGTGAGATACTCAGTTAATTTGAAATCACGTTTGGTCTTTGAATAAAGCAAGAACAACAGTGGTTTGTGCAGAATAATATGGTACCATCATTTATTTCGTTGGCTTCTCATCAGCTGCTAACAGCCTAAATAAATTATGAGGTTTGTGTAAAGAAACGTTTCAACATACTTGCAAATTTTTTCATGGTGCCAATTGACAGAAGGTTCGACAATTAGTAGAAAGTGCCCAGAAAATTGCGCCTTAATAGGTTTTACACAGACAGTTCAGGTTTACACAAAATAAATGTATGCATACAATGGCAAAGGAGTTACGTAATAAAGACGAGAGATGCGTACGATGCAGAGTGACTAATAAATTTAGGTAACAATGTACTGAGTTCAACTTAAATTATGGAAACAAGAGACAAGCAAAATAAAAAATTATAAAAGGGGGTGAGGTCAAAGCCAAAGATTACGTAATCAAATGAGAGAATAAAGACATCCAGTTACCAGGGCAAGGAAAGACTAATAACTGCTTCTTTCTGAACACATAAATCTGGTTTCAAGCGTTTGATAAAAATTGCTTCGGCAAACTTGAGGAGAGTCGAGTTCCTTTGTCCATTGATAATTTTAAAGGATTTCGCGATTTCCACCTCATGACCAGTATCGAAGAGATGTCTGGTAATAGCTCTATTATAAGAGTTTGTTCCCTTGAGACGTAGGCTTTTCGGTACACGTTCAGAAAATTGGAGGTGTGCCCTTCTTTCTGTTCTCCCAATGTAACTGCTCCCGTAGATACACGTAAATTTGTGTATACAGTTGGAGTTAACATGAGAAGGGTATCTATCGACTTTTGACTGCACCAAAGAGCATGTCGCTCGATGGACGGGAACCAACTTAGCTGCAGGAGAGGCTCTGGATAGTGACGTATTCAGTCTTCTGTTGACCATTACTGCAATGTTTTCACCTTCAAAATCTAGTTGAATGAAGATAGGCTTTTTTTCAACTGCGATTTGTTTGATATTTGAGCCTTCACATCTTCCATATTTGTTGATGAATTTTTGAGGATAACCGTTGTTTTACAACACCTTTTCGAGAATCGTAAATTCTTCTTCTGGTTTCTCTGCAGAGCATATTCTCCTCGCTCTATAGTACAGAGTTTTGACTAGTGCTCGTTTAAAGCTATTTGGACAAAAACTATTAAAATGTAATTATTGTCTATTCCATGTCAGCTTTCAGTAAATTGGCCTCTGGAGACTACCATCTTCTAGGCGTTGCATGGAAATGTCAAAGAAATGGAACTTTCCATCAATTTCATATTCCACAATAAATTCAATATTTGTATGTGCGTCGTTGAGTAATCTAAGTAAGTAGGAAGTATGACTTTCATTGTTGCACACTACAAATGTGTCATCGACATATCGACAATAGGAAGTTGTTTCGTCAGTTGCATGCTTCAACTTTGTTTTCTCAAGGTTTGACATGAAGATATCTGCTAAAACAGGGCTAAGTGGACTGCCCATAGCTACACCATCTATTTGTCTGTAAAGAGTGTTGTCAAACTGGAATTGTACACCCATGGTACACATTAGCAGTAGGCATTTGAATTCTGACTCTTGAGGTGGGAGAAGATCAGACTGTTGACAAGTGATCTCAAAGTTTTCATTGATTGGGATCATTGTGAACAAGGAGGTAGCATCAAATGACACCATGAAATTATTTGAAACGTTCATGTGATTCACACTTTCGATGAAATTAAATGAATCTTTTAAGGTGTGAACCACTAGCCATCGCCGAATGGGTTCCAACTTCTCCACAAGCCAACAAGCAACCTTATGTGAAGCCGAGTTGATCATTTGAAGACAAAAATCCATATTATCTGTCTAATAATATAAGTAGCCGTCGAAAAAGCAAAAAATCAATACACCATGGTGTTGAATGTCACTCACGTCAACCAGTAGTGTCTGCTAGATAAACTAAAGTGATCTAAACACTGGACATCTGTTTCTCTTATTTGCAGTGGTATTCACCGTGATTAGGCTCTCTCAGGTGATGATGAACTGATGAAC
Organism: Trichobilharzia szidati; assembly: GCA_944472155.2. Taxonomy (NCBI): domain Eukaryota; kingdom Metazoa; phylum Platyhelminthes; class Trematoda; order Strigeidida; family Schistosomatidae; genus Trichobilharzia; species Trichobilharzia szidati. Next base: position 166,717,196 of record OX235271.1, read on the forward strand.
TCGACTACCGTCCAGTGACTTCCCTCAGATCCTTCTCACTGATAGTGACATGTACTTTTCGTTGCTTAGTTATCTTCATCAGCTTTGCCTTCTTTATGTTTATTTGAAGTCCTGTCTTCGCTGCTTGCCTCTTCAAAGCTGTATGACATTAGACATAAATCTTCCGCGAAGTCCAGTCCAACGTATGCCTGTCATATTGATTTTTCCATAGTCAGTCTTCTGTGCTTTTCTCAGAGTGGAAATAGTGAACAGGCATATATTGTTGTGTGTGTGTTGAATTAAACGTAAGGACGAACTCAAATCTTATTTTGATTGGACACTAGTTAGTGTCTCATCCTTTGTTTGGGACAAACTGATTTCTATCATTTAATTCTGGAATGTGGACACCATTCTAGGTGGCTGATAGAATTCAGTCTGCACCAAACAAAGAACTAGACACAATAGATGTTAATAACAAGAAATTGTAATTTTGAAGGAAGGTTGAAAATTAATTACGGAATTCGAGGGGTTAGCAACAAGACGACTGTTCTTAGTTGTAATCTATGTGTGGTTCTGTTCAACAATAATAACGTCAAAAATTCAAAATTACCTCAAAAGTGCTGTCAGGTAGCTACACAGGCAGGGCAACTTTCCAAGTACAAAACAAGTAGTGTAGAATAAAGCTAGTTAACCGAATTTCAACTGTAAGAAGTACGTTAGAAGTGAGTAGAATATTCCCGTAAAAGTAGGGTCAAAAACTCTGTCAGCACAAACTACACATCAGACAGTCCAAGAGTCAGAATCACATTGACTCACTCAAACAAAATCACAACGTAAAACAACACATTACCAATGTATGATGCAACCACAAAGAGAAGCATTAAAATTAGAGATTAAACAGAGGGACAAAGACGAATAATAAAGATCAGTCTAGGAGAAAACAGAATTTTTTGAAAAGACGCCTATGTGCCAAAACTATTAAGACACTGAAACAGGTAGTGAATTTGAGATATAGAATATCGAGAGAGTCGACGAAGATCAAGTTCTGCGAACAGTGTCTGCAAACAAGTTGTTCCCCACGACAATTCTTGAAACAGGTCTGATCATCTAAACTCCCTCCTATTCAGAAGAACCTTCGTTGGATGAAAAAGTCGCATACTGAATCCTCGTACAAATATCTTTCCAATCTGAAGTCTCATCTGGCTACGTATAATAATACCTTAATAAATGAGCTAAATATTAATGGCTGGCTCAAATTCATGAATTCTGTCAAAGGATTACAATCCGGAACTGCAAAAGAATATGAAAATCAACTGACAAAAGCATTAGTCAAAAAAAGTTTATTGAAGACTTCTCAGAAGCACCTGAACGCTACGTGTGTAATCTGTCAAATTTACAATCAAGCAAAATTGAATAAGAAGCCTTATCTTTGGGATTCAAGTTTCACGTCCTCAAGAAGCACGTAAACCGTATAGATACAGAAACGCAATTTGAATACTTATACCATCAACTTTCTGACCTGAAACCTGTGGACGAAGACAAAAGAGGACGGTTAAAGTTCAAACTGGTTGATGTAGCCAATTAATACCACATATCACCATCTGAAAAACAGAAGATGCTTACTGAGGAGCATAAAGTGGCACTAAAGAGACTATATGAAAATGATGACATCGTCATGTTTAGACCCGATAAAGGCTCTGGAGTGTTATAATGAATAAAACTGATTATGTATATAAAAGTTTGACAGTTCTTAACGATCCCGAAAAATTTCAGGTGGACAAAACTAAGAAGAATGCAACTACGTCGTTTAAAAATGAAGTATATAAATACCTCAAAGAACTCCTCATCAAGAAACTGATCGACAACAAAACTTACAACGAACTCAGGTCCAAAGGTGGACGCCTCCGATTTATGTACGGTCTGCAAGAAATCCATAAGGCCAATGTGCCCTTAAGACCAGTATTATCAATGATAAACTCACCACGCCACGACCTAGCTTGATGGTTAGTTGATTTATTGAAGCCAATTCAAAAGAAATTTGCATATCATAGCTAGGAAGACACTTTCTAATTTTCGAAAGAAGTCGACCAGGTTGATATATCAAATAAACTAATGGTGTCATATGACGTGACTGCCTTATTCACAGATGTACCAGTGATGGAAACATCATTTGTAAACAAACAGATCTATTAACATTACCGAAGCAGAAATGAAGCACCTACTAATTCTTTGCCCGAGAGACATCCAATTCAAATTCAACAACCAATTCTACTGACAAATTGATGGGATCTCCATGGGTTCACCTTTAGGACTTGTTGTAATTGATATATTCATGAGTTATCTCGAAGAGACGCGACTCAGTGATACTATCAATGAAAAAACATACTATCGTCGATGATACGTTTGTTGTTTGTAACGACATGAGTCAGACGTCCGTATTATTTGACCGCCTTAATGAGATCCACCCAAACATTAAATTCATCACGGAATATGAACACAATGACGAGTTCAGTTTCCTGGACCTCAATTTAAAAAGGACGATGGAATGGTAGAAAAGTCCACCTACAGAAAAGAAACCCAGACGGGACATTATCTCCACTACAACAGCTTCTGTCCTATAAGCTATAAGCAGGGGTTAGTAAGAACACTGTACGACAGATCCAGGAAGTTGTGTTCGCCTAACAAGGTAGGAGAAGAATTAAGATCTGTTGAAAAATGCCTAAAGGAAAACCGGTATCCAAAGAGATTAATTTTAAAGTACAGCGATGAAAGGGACGAGAAAGCAAAGGACCCAACAGTTGAAAAGAAGAAAGTGTTCATTCGTCTCCTATTCACAAAAGATTGAAAAGAGAATGAAAAGAGCCAGAAAAAGATACTCCCCTGAAGCTAGGCTAGTGACACTATACAGCACTACATACTCTATAAGCCAATCGAAACTGAATAAGTACCCCACTGATGTTACCTCCAACTGCATTTATAAATTAACGTGAACCTACGGCAGGAAGTACATTCGAAGGACAGAAAGAAGGGTTCCTATCGGGTTTTCAGAGAATATTCAAAGAAGCTTATGCTTAAAAGGAAACACATATTTGCAAAGTGCAATTTACCAGACACCTTTTGGATATGGGTCATTCTGTCGAGATTTCCAAATCCTTCAAAATATTAAACATACAAAGGACAGAGAATTTACTACGATTTGCTGAGGCTTTCAGACCAAAGTTCTCACTCCCTTGGTAACCGTATCACTTGGATTACACTGATTTATCATACACATAAGTGAGCTCAGTTCACTGAGCAAGTTTTCGGTTTGATGAACTTTAACCTTCTTGAATTGCTATGTTTACGTACAAGCTAACACTGTTTATTAGATTTTTCTGTCTTCTCTCACCCCCCCTTTTTTTCATAATTTGAAAACATATAAATTGATGGTGACTTAAACTAAAAAAAAATGTAATACTTATATTCCGGATGCGTTCATCTTATAATGTTTTCTTTGTTACCTTTCAAATATTGAAGTATGAAATGTTACTATTTATAACCATTGTAATTTCAGGTAGTTTGCAGCTGATGAGAACCTGTGAAATAGAATAATGATATCATTTTATACTGCAAATCTGGTCTTTCTTTCTCTGTCGAGAAAGGATAATAATTACGAACACCACCAACAGCAACAACAACAACTGACAACAATCAGCATAAATGGAAGGAACCTGAAAGAAACAACCTCCTTTACCTACCTGGGAAGCATCGTTTCAACTACAGGCGAACGGAACTGACGAGGATATCAAAGCAAGATAAGCTTTCACTACTCTCAAGTCTGTGTGGAGTTCAACAGCACTCAGCATGAAAAGTAAGATCCGGATTTTCAACTCCAATGTGAAGTCAGTGCTACTCACCATACGGATCAGAGACTTGCACTGCGCGTCATAAAGAGCATCTCAAACAAACTACAGACCTTCATCAACAGTTGTCTTTGCTCAATACCACTCAAGATCAGATGACCGGTCAAAAAAGATCAACAACAGAGACCTCTGGCAATGAGCGAACCAACCCAGCAGGAACCGATTGTGAAAGAAATAGGCAGGAAGAAATGGAGATGGATTGGCCATACTCTTAGGAAACCATCAAGTGACATCACTAGACAAGCCATTGCTCGAGTGGAACCGAAAGGGAAACAGCGAGTTGGTCGTCAGCGCAAGGGTGACTTAGAGGAGGTTATGTGAAAAGGAGATGAAAACGTGTGGGCGGACTTGGAGCCAAGTGAAGACTCCATCAGAGAACCGAAGGCAATGGAGACGCATGGCTGAAGCCCTATGTTCCTCTAGGAATTAAAGGAAACAATAATAATAATAATAATTACGAAGTTAGTTGAAACATCCAAATAAGTGTAAATATTGTAATTAGATCGTTCAGGAGGGATTTTCCAAGCACTTCTTCCGTAACATCCGCCACAAGTACAAATGATTTATATTGTGAGGCTGGTAGGTGAAACGATTATTTTGTATAGTATGTGTTTTTCAACCGAATAACTATGTCACTTCAAAAATGGTTTTTCTTTCTTCGAAGCAAATGATGTCAAAAAATTAGTACCATTATTTCAAAGTTTGGGAAAACTTGCATTACATCTGCAAATCTCATTCACTTCTCACTGATTCATTGAAAATTTCAATCAATAATATATACTGATTGATTAAACCTATGAAAAACGCACATCGACACTGGCTGATAAAAATATATACACAAGCGGTGTCTATTTTCGTTATTGTAGTATTGCATCAGAAACAAATTAAGATTTAAGCTATAATCACTATATATATATATATATATATAAAACTAGAAAATAAGACAATTCCCCTTTTAAGCTTCGGTATGGCATATCCGTATCACCTTTTTACTGCAGCCTCTGTTGGCTGACTCCATAATTGCCCAGATGTTTTCATTTTATCCTCACATGATCTCCATGCCACTCTCGTGCATATGCCCAACTCGCCGTTTCCCGTTGGGTTTTCAATATATGGCCTAGTACGTGGCATCACTCAGCGGTTTCCTCAGCGTTTATCCAATCCACCTCTGTTAACTGATGCATATCGGTTGGGCGATAGGTTCTCAATTAGTTTGCTGCTAGAGTACATTGCCACCGTCTTTTCCTTTCTGATTGGCCATCTAATGTTCAGTATCGCTCCAGCGAAGGAAGGTATTGATGAAATGCTTTTCTTGACTTCCTTTGGCTGGACATATAATTAACATTAGAACGACGAGTTCGGTGTCGCTTTGAGAGTGATATAGAATATATCGTGTGAGGAGGAACAGATGAAAGTCTCTGGGAAGTTGTGGAGCCAGCCAAAAAAGACTACAGAGGACAGGATGAAATGAAGATGTGCTGTTGATGCTGTATTTCCAGCTCAGGACTTAAGAAAATAAGTAGTAGTGTAACGACAGAAGACAACGGCCAGGCAACAGATCTTTTATTAAAGAAAATCAACATTATTGTAGATTATTGTTAGTAGAAAATACAGTCTTTTGATTGGTTGTTTCTCACAGAAAGTTAACCTTGCATTGCTTTGTGGCTGTGTCAGATCATCTATATGCTAACTATATCCGCCTACGCAAAGCCTTTGTTCTCATTTTCTCACCAGCAATATTGGGGACATAAACATTGACGTCAATTACTGTCTACCAACTTTGGCTGGCAGCCAGCTGTCACCAAAGTAGTAGTGTAGAGAAGAAAAGACCGAGGAGTCTGGAAAGAGTGTTAATTTGATGAAACATATTGTAGATAGGTAAATTTGGTATACCATATTCTCAAATCGCCATTTGCACATCATTTATCACATCCTTGACGAATTGGTCGAATATCGTCACCCTCGATAGTTTCTTGGATTCTGCATCATATGGCAACATTCTTCTCATAGTTCTCTTCTTTGATTGCTCTTTCCAATGTGCAAAACATATTGTTACTTTTCTGAATTCGCTTTCTGATATACTACTTATATCGGATTATAAGTAGCATTCACCACACTAGTACTGTGTGTGTTATCTTCTGCAAGAATACTGAGTAGCAGAGAGATGGAGTAAAAGTGGTGTAGTGGATTTCCTGAATGGAAATCAACTTTTCAAACCTAAAAAACAGCGATGTGTATTTCAGATATCGAAGACAGTGGTGATTCTCAAATTATTATCAGTATTATTATTCATCCATTGGGTTTCGTGTGGAGGATAAGGACTTAGTAGCACATTTCCATTATATTCTTTCCTTTTTTCTATTTTCTTAAGCTGACAGTATGATCGCTCATGAGCCCTCAGTCCATTTCCCACATTAGTCTTCTCCATGTTACCTTCGTTGTTTCCCGTTCGAGTTCCATTCGATGGCCTGTTGTATGGTGTCACTCAAAAGTCTCCTCAGAGATCCATTTCCATAACCTTCTGCATATTTTTCACATAATAAGTTGCTAACTGTCTGGTTTCCTGCCAGCCGGCCATCTGATCTTCAGTTTTGAGACAGTGAAGGCAGCTGTAGTTGGAAATACTTTTTCGTGACACGCGCTTCAAATCTTTCAAACTGTATAAAAGCGTTGACCAACTTGACACTGGTGTTGGAGATCCGGAACTTGTTCAGAGAAACGTATACTGGTGTTAGCAGTAGTTAAGTGATCAAATCAATAAATCATGATAAATTTACATATTCATCTCCTTTTCTCTCATCAAAATATCCTACTTTCAATATCTGTCTAAGCTTATTTTGTTTGAAACGCATACACACACAAACACCACAACTACTAATAATAATAGTGTTACCAGTTTGTTTATTGAGACGTTTTTCAAATGGAGGAGTCCAATAATATAAACTTGTAATATAGAATACAATAATATACAATACAACATCAGCGATAATAATAATAATTATAAAAATAATAACAATAACACTTATTACCGATCTAATTGTCTGCAAAAACAGTTGAAATCGACATTGTTTATTTGTGTTGTAATCACCCTTGACGGACAAAAACAAACAAACAGAACCAAACTGCTTGAAAACAACAACAATAACAACAACAACAATAGCAACAACAAGGACACACGAAAACAAAACACAGACAGCCAACTGCACCCAACTGTGTACGCAAAACACACACACACAAACATAAACACGCAAAGATACACATGTATACAAATAAACAGATAAACAAATTATGACATCCAATATCTATGTACACTATCAACATGCTGTTGTTGATTCTTTGTGTTTTTTAAGATGATTTGCATGATAGTTTGACAACAGAGATGATAGTTGATTATCGTTAGAGGGCATAAATATGTTAAATTTCAGATGTTAGACTGTCATCACGAACCAACATGAGTTAGAGTGATCATTGAAAACCAACGAAGAGTAATGGATGGGTGTGAGACCTGGCCTTTGAGAGTGGAAGACATGAAAAACTTGGCTAGCTGTCTTTGATCATAGGTGCCTGCGTTCTATCTCCCGTGTGAAGTGGTATAATAAGGTGAGTAATATTGAGGTTAGGCTTAGGTCGAGTGCTAGGTAAGGAGGGAAATCAGTTGACATGGCTGTGAAGCTACATCGACTGAGATGGTTAGGACATGTGTTACGTATTCCTAGTCATCGCCTTCCTCGACTGGCGGGCAATGTTAGCTGACATAGGGTCAGGCTGGAAAAGAGCTAGCGGCGGTCAAACCAAAACATGGCAACAGTCAATGAAATCCACAACAGTTAGTTTAAGCCAGCCACGTAGGAAGGTGTAGACTTCCTGGTTGGGGTCCTCGGGATGGTAAAAACCAATGGTTGGAAACAATTGGTGATATGGCTCAAAATCGTTCTCAATGGCTGGTGCAGATGTATCCACTCCTTATGACTTATGATTTCCAATGAAACTATATTGTTCTTCATTATTAATATTCCTTTGTCTCACACCTCTGTTTACTGTCTATACTATGCATTCCTCCTACTTTCTTCTCTTGCTTTGTGTGCTACATGGAGTGTGGCGACTTGAACTGTCGCACATATGTGCAAAGTTCTATGCCGAATACAGACAGACAGATAGACAATGGATGCGTGTTACTGTCTCCTAGTTTGAAACTCCTCAATAGGGCACATCCACAACCCCACGGCGGGGGATAAAATCCATTACCTTTAGGTTGTAAGATCAACATCATTGACTATTCATGGCCAATTGAGTCGGAATTCACTGGCCTCTGAACCTTATCCCCAACCAACACAGTCAATGAGAATCCAATTCACTTTGGCACAGTGAACTCCACTAATACGATTTCTCACTACAGCTTCAAGTGTATGGTCATCGATAGCATTGGTTGAGTGTGGAACTATATCATGAAGTGACAGAGATTAAAGATCATTGAGTTCTAGCCAAAGTAACTATAAATCGTCAGTGAGCTTGGTCTGTTAACCTGAAGGTTCTAATTTCAATACCTAGTGGGGTCCTAAAGTACAGTTAATCAGCCGTACAATAGTCCCTGGCTTTTAATGATCTCTCTAACTGATGTTGGTTCGTGAGGAAATCTACGTTTAAATTAATCTAATGTCCATGATCTAAGCCCCCATGTTAGTTTATGACCGAAATATTTTATAGGATGTTTCATCTACACTCCAGTGATAATCTAATATTATTTGAAATCTACTGAGTTGGTCATATTTGTGTATATAGTTTGGAGACTTGGCTAATGAACTCATCACAAAAAGTATTTAAAACACACCTTTGTAGACTTTCCTCAATATCTGCTTTCGAGGATTCGATATCAAAAGTTAGATGATCGACGAGAAAGGGAAAGGAAGCAATAAGGAACTGATAAGGTAGCCAGCCAGACAAAAAACTATTGCTGACCCAACAAATATGCAGAAGAAAATTGAGATGTATCGGATATTTACTGGGGAGCCCTTCAAATGACAAAACAAGATGAGCAGGCTATCGAAGAGGACCCGAATGAAAGGCGACAAAGTAAACGTGCGTCCAAGGGTAACATGGAGGAGGAAGAGTAGAATTTGGAATATAACCCCATATTAGATACTATGTCTGAATAATATTATATACAGTGATACATAAACATATCATGGCGCTTGCATATATAACTTTCCAAACTTCATTTATATAATTTCATTATCTCTTATCATTTGACTCTATTGGCGGTAACTATTTCCATACCTCTGGAATCGGCGTTTAGGTATTCCCATTGCACAGGTTTGTTGTAGACTCAATGAATAAACACAGAGTGATCAACCCTTACATCTCTTCTACCTGTAAACGACATATTATTAGGTTACTCAAAAGACATAAGATTATGAGCGACATGGTATTTGGACACATTTATTCTAATGTATTTGAATGGCCTAGCAAAATGTCAATTAATTTCAATCAAATTTTAGGGCCGTATCTGTGTTACACCCTATTGTATGTAAGTGAGTGGGTTGAAATTAAGTTTTTCTCTAAGCGACTCATCTTTCTGGGTTAAATCGTTCTACACTCAGCTTTGAGTAAAATTAATCCTTAAGAAATCTATATATATACAATAAAATGCGATTCTTAGTTTATCTTATTCTCATACAATCTAACATTACGTAATCTTATTAATTTTGTTCCACAAGCCTTTATCTACTACTAATGTAACAGTAGAATTGGGGCACTGTGGCAGAGCATAATTCCATATTAAATGAGTTTAACCAATCAATCAAATCCCTCCAAACCAATACTTGAATATCAATGAGATGCTCACTAGCCACCGGTCCTATTCAGATAGTTACCTCAGGCTCTAGTGGAAAGTCGTGACCATTAGGGTACAGCAGGTTGGGTGTGAGGACAAATACTCGCCACCGATGACATTGGCTAGTGGTTGGGCTATATCGTGATTTGGCAGAAGCTGGGATTCATGGGCTGGCCATTGGATCGAGTCCCAGTGGCTCAGTGGTCTACGAGCTGGCTCGCCTTGTAACCAGAAGGTCCTGGGTTTGAACCCTGGCGGTGGGTGTGCATTGATGAAGAGTCCCAAACTCGAACGAAACAGCTGTCCAATACTCCCTGGCTTTCTCAATGGTTCTCTAACCGATGTCAGCTCATGATAAAATCCTGTAACCAATCAATCAAATCCCTACAAACTAGTACGTCAGTTTATTTGATATAACATACAGTGATGTAGTGTTTGAATACCTGGATGACGGTTTGAGCATAATTTATGGCTGCTCATGGTCATATCAGTGTAATAACACGACTTCATAACTGACTTTATATTCTACAGCTAGAATGACTGACCCGGCTAAGTTAAATAATCTAGAAAAACCAACTGACCATTGAAATGCATTTACTTGTATGCAATCAAACATTAGAATGATATAAGGGGTGAAAACACTTAAAAGTAATATAGTTAGGTGGAGATAGAGGTTAATCACCTAATCTTTATTCATTGAGTCAACAACAAATACGTGTAATGGAAATATGATACCAGACAAATACCAGATAATTAAAACAATTAGTCCCTTTGATAAATTTGAATAAGGCATTAAGAAGACAAATTTCGCGCGATGATATCATTTCGTAGTTTCTTTACAACCGCTTTACAACTAACACGAAATTCTGTGGACTCTACTTCAAACTGTATCTACAAGTTCACCTGCATCTGCGGTGACACCTATATAGGTAGAACCAACAGAATGTCCCAATGTCGTCGGAAAGAACATGTTCCAAGATGGCTACTAAATCATGTAGAAAATTCCGATGTCAGTAATCTGAATAGAAATCCAGCATCATCCATTGCAAAACACTTATTAATGTCAGGTCACAAAATCAATATAAATGACTGCTTCACAATTGTTCCACATAACTCTAATTCAAGGTTGGTTATTGATGGTGATGGAAGCACTTTGGATTATTCACATGCAGCCTAAACTGTGTGTACAAAAAACAAAAGACTACAATCTTCGCCTACCCTGGACTACTTGACCTATCTAAATATGATTGGTCATTAGTATGTACTTTTGTTTTTATTTAACTGAGTAATTGTCATGAGCTTTATTTTATTATTGTTAACCATGTTAGTTGTAAAGCGGTTGTAAAGAAACTACGAAATGATATCATCTCGCGAAATTTTTCTTCTTAATGCCTTATTCAAAAATACCAGATAGATTGGAAAATTGCAATAAAAATCACAGGAGGATATTAGGCTATATAAAACCAGGTTGTCAGATTGAGTGAGTACATTCATATGATTATGAGACAAATCAAAATAATACTCGAAAAGTCAACTAGTTATTAACATTAGATGCTCACCATGTGTGTTAATATCACACAGACTTATCTAATATGGAATGACATGGAAGATATCGCATAATAATAATAATAACCTCAGTTCTCCCAAATAGCTGGTCAGAATTCCGGTGAATTCTAACTGATTTCGTTATCTCAACAGAGTCTATCTGTGTACACTGCTAACGAATCCCTCCCAAAATGAGTAAAACAGCTGTGTCCAGTGTTAAGATCACTTCAATCTAACTGGAAAGCACTACTATTTTTATGTGAGTAGTTGGAAACTACTCATATCAATCAGTAGTATATAAATACATCAGCTTCCTACAATCAATCCTATTGATAATGATAGTGATAATAACCGAAGGTTACAAGTCTTTCAAAAAACCGCTAATATATTATTAATTTTTTTAAAATACGCGCAAACTTGTTCAATGTTCACTGGTTTTCAGTATGTTTGTTTTTCTCCATCCAGGTTAGTTTGTTACTAAAATCTCAAATATTAATAATTATTATAAAAAAAATTATATATGTAATATGAAAACAATAGCAAAAGAGATATTTAGAATTTTATTTTAAAAAAAAGTTCGCCTTTTGAGTTGGCATTCGTTCATTTTCATCGAAACTGTGTTACTGTTTTTTGCTTTCAATACAAATCGACATACAGGTATTTTGAATATTTTTACAGTGTGTAACGTAATGTTTGGTTTTAGACTATCTATTGAGGAGGAGAAGAGAGGAAAACAGGTGACTGTGGTGGTTGGTGGTACTAGTGGAGGTGTTTAGCTAGATTGTATCGTTCTCAAGGTAATTGATTCATTTTGGAGTAGGAAGGAATAAACCGAATACTCACATGAAAATGCGACATTATTATTATTATCATTCATTATTACGTAATACTTTGTGAAAGACTAAACGCACCGTGGTTATACATCCACACCTACACCACCCACCTACACACACACATACATACATACACGTATACAAACGATAAAAATGTACACCTACAAGTCAGTACGTGTTAGATTACCGTTTGTTTTTATTATCATTAAGATATGTATGTGATAAAAGCAAATACCAGATTTAAAAAAGTGAGAAATTTTCCAGTTGGCTAGCCAGTATTAATTTAATACAGACATGAGACGTTTATTTGTTTCTAAAAATCAGGTTGTTATGATTGTTGGTTTTCTTTCTTCTCTGTGAAGTTTTGTATCTTTCTATGATGAAGTTAACTCTGTTACCTCGTCCTGCAAAAAAAAATACTGTGTGAAACATGCTTCTTCACTGTTATTATCAGTGCCTTCTTCTGAACTTTTTTTCTGATTGTCTTCTGTGTTGATCTCTTTCGTCAATTACTGCTCTAAAGGCAGTAATGCTATCTTCTTCACTAGTAAAACTGAAATAGAGTGTTAAAATCACTAGAACCTATATGATCTCTGGAGTAGAAGGGATATCCGGCTGGCTATCGATCAAAGGACGTGTGTAAAGCTCTGCAGTTCGCTTCGTCCTCCTTTGTGACTATGAGATATGGCCATTAAAAGTGGAAGATATGGAAAGGTTAATCGTGTTTGATCATATAGGTGTCTGCGTTCCATTTCCCGTGTTCGATGGTATAACATGGTGAGTAATATTGAGGTTGGGCTTCGAGTGTTAGGTAAGGAGGGGAAAGTCAATCGATGAGATTGTGAAGGTGAATTGATTGAGATGGTTAAGATATGTGTTACGCATGTCTAGTCCTTGGCTTCCTCGATGTGTAGTGTTAGCTGACATTGGGTTAGGCTGGGAAGGAGCTAGTGGTGGTCAGACCAAAACATGAAATCTTTTTAATAGTTAGTTTGAGCCAAGCAGGAAGGTGTAGACTACCTGGTTGGGGTCTTTGAGATACTTAGAACCAATGGCTGGAGAATAGTGGTGACATGGCTCAAAGTTGTTTTCAGTGGAGCAGATGCCTTCACTCTCTGTGACCTGATACATCTATTAAAACCCTCCTGTTTTTCCATATTCTTCTCTAACTGCTACACTTCTGTGTAAAGTTTTGTGTTTAAACCAGTCAGCTAGTCAGTCAAAACCTACACTTTTCAGATATTCAGTATACAGTCAGGACATCTGATAAAGATGAGAACGACCTTCGTCACAATCTGTTAATTGATTTCTCAGCTGGTCTCACATGACTGCTAATATTACAAAAATGTTGTACTTACCATTGACTGTTGAATTTTTCGAATTCTCATCAAACGCTTTGTACCTCATAAACAACTGCTAATGCTTGTGAATTCTGGTGCCTCTATATTTTGTTTTAGTACTAGTCATATCAGACCGCTGTTTATCTCCTAAGAACGCAAACTTTTGAAAATCCCGCATAAAACTGACAAGCAATAGATGGATTGTAGCGTAAAATTTTCAAATAGCCCACTTTCTTTCAAATTCCTCCTTTAGAAGGCAATCTGCATCGGCGGGTTACTTAAAGCTTGGGCTACCAAAAGCCTCTATCATTACATTGTTTATAATTTCTCTTGTTCACTTTGTTTTCAACCGTTAATTTAACGGTAGAAGACGAGAGACATGGTAAAGGAAGGTTTATTTGTGATTTGGTATAGCTACACAGAGGAATTATGTACACCTTATCTTCAAATCACCATTTGCACAGGTCTTCCATGTTGTCGTACTACTGGCCTTCATGTTTTGTTTCTTTGTGTTCCTTCAATGTCTCCTATGTATCCCCACAATTATGTGTCATTTGCTTTCTCTGACATCAAATCTATCTCCCTGTTATTTGATGTTTTTTGCCGGTGAATGTCTCTTTGTGAATATACTACTGATAAATCTTATCAGTAGCACACGTCAAATTAAAACATCATCCCTAACGGTGTTTTCTGCCTTTGTGAGTATATAAAATGTCTACAACCTACTGGTTCGCAAGTTTTTATTAAACTTGAGAAGAAGCAAAATCGTGGGTGGCAACGTACACTCTGATACATGCGATAACTGCCAATTGCCTGAGAAATAAAACTAACTACCTACATTCTTCAATTATACAGTTATATCCTTAGATCTTGAAATGCACTGATGCACTTTTTTTAATTGTCTTTCAACTGAATGTTGTGCATTTCTTGAAGGAAACAAAGAATAAGTAGCGTTTGGGATTGGTTTCCGCTTTAGGTCGGACAACATTGTGTGAGGTGATCTACTGTCAATTACTATTTTACATGGAGATCCTGGATTCAGGGAAACTATTATACAATAAATTGCGCTGGAAATTGCATACATTATATAATTAGTATTCAAATATAAAGCTATTATCATTATCATTATTATCATCATCAGATTTCATCACCGACCATTCACATGGTCCGGGGTTCGATCCCCGGCCGACGCACACCTGATATCCATGGTCAGCCTGCTAAATTTGGGCTACCGATATCACAAGCTGAAAATTCCATACTTGTATCAAAAATACTGTAGGCGGTCAAGCTATAATAAAAAAAAATCAATCACTTATCCAGTTATTCGTATTCTTTTTAATATTTTCATTATTTCAATCAATGTTCACCCTAATTTTTTATTAAGAGCTTATATTATAATCCTTATCAGTTATACTTCATGTGCACATGTTTATTTCTGTAAAAATGGCTTGTTATTGGTTACAGGATTTCATCATAAGCTGACATTGGTTAGAGAACCATTAGAAAACCTGGGAGTACTGCACAGCCGTTTCGTTGGAGTTTGGGACTCTTCAGAATCACGCACCCACCGCCAGGGTTCAAACCCAGGACCTTCTGGTCACAAGGCGAACCAGCTCGTAGACCATTAAGCCACTGAGACCCAATCCAATGGCCCATGAATTCTAACTTCTGCCAATTCACGATATAGCGCATCCGCTAGCCAATGTCTTCAGCGAGTATTTGTCCTCACACCCGACCTTCTGCACCCTACTGGTCACGACTTGCCACTTCCCAAACTAGGACGAAACAGGTGTCCAGTACTCCCAGGTTTTCCAATAGTCCCCTAACCAATGTCAGCTCATGATGAAATCCTGTAACCAATCAACCAAATCCCTACAAACCAATACTTGAATGGCTTGTTATTGTTTAGGAAATAAAAATTAATATTATCCTTCTTATTCATATAAAGCGAGACAATATAGAAAAAATGGTGGGGAAAATAGTTATGAGTTGGGAAAAAAAGAAAATAGAAAGAATTAACCCACGATTTGTATATTTTACACATAGTTCGACATTAACTGGAAGTACCCAAAACCCCACCATCTAAGAATCTGCTTGATACCATAATAAATGGTAATCAAGAGAGCAAGCATCAATGTACGTCTGTGTCATTGATATGGGTAGTTGGGTATCACTAACACTAGCGAGTAGTGCTTGCCTGTTTATATGAATACTGGTGGCCTGCTTAAGGAACTGAGCTACCAAAAACTTCCATCTCTCTCTCTATTGCATATATTTTCTCTCATTCGGTTTGTTTTAATCGATTAAGATATGACCTCTAATGGTATTATCTACTCTTGTGTGTATTTAAAATGTTTACAAGCTTCTGATTCTCAAGTTCCTACTAAACTTGAGGAATGGCCTGATTGTGGGTGGCAACGTGTTCCAATACATGAGATAACTGTTCTTCAGTTATGTCCTTGGGTCTCAAAATGTACTTCTGAACACAATTGCTAACAGTTGGCGTTCAACTAGATATAGTGGATTTTTTGAAGGAGACAAAGTAGATATACCATAATGGAATGGTTTGTCATAAGAAAAGGCACAAACAGCGAAGAAAATTTTCTTTTCGACGATTCATTTTCATGAGCTGTACAATCGTAATTATAATTAACAAAGAAATCTTTAGACCAATCAGATACTGGTAAATTTTGTCCTTGGAAAATTGTATTACATAATGTAAGGTGTAAGAAGGGATGACTAATTGTAAGTTAGAAAGGAGACAGAAGTTGGCATGACGTAATAAGTGTGAGATAGTGAATAATCAATAATCTCGTGTAAAATGGACAGGAACTAGTGGAAAGGCTAATAAAGTGTTTTTGTATAAAATATGTATGAAAAACAATGTTATTAATAAACAGTAATAGAGTGGTAATAAAATACGGATGATGGGAACAAAATGATGATAAACGTATTAATAAAATAAAATAATAATGGTAATAATAGTGAACTTACATAATAAAGGAAAGAAGCAAAATTGTGATAAGAAATTTACTCTGGCCATGGTAAGGCAAGAGAATGTATGTATCGCTTTTGTATGCAGAGGTCCGGTTTTAGATCTCGAATAGCTAATGCTTCAGCTATGTAAAGATGGCGAATCCGAAGTCCCTTTGTACGATATTGAGGGACTCTGTGTAACACTGTGAAGCATTCATGTGGGGGTGCTCGATGTCCAGAGATGACAAGGTGTTCGAGGATCGAGCTGTTGCTATTCTTCTTTTCTCCTCTGGCCAACCAAGCGGGGCAGTGTTCCAGAATACGTTTTTGGACTTGACGTTGCGTACGGCCAATATACTTTGCTCCACACGAGCAAGTAAATTGATAAATACACATTGAGGTGGCCAAAAGCGGTATCTTGTCCTTAGCGTTAGACTGGATTAACTGTCTGCAGGAGAATGTGATACGTAGAGTGGCTGTTGGAAATGTCTTCTTCAGACATTTAGAAAGGCAGTTTCTGAGAATTTCCGCTGCGACATCACCTTTGAATTCTAGGTTCATGAAGAGAGTCTTCTTAGGAACCGTTGCGATGTTTGACATCGGAGGCTTCTCCTTCATGTTTTTGTCAATAAATCTTGGTGGTTTGTGCTTCAGTATAGAGAGCACTGTGTCACAGGAAAAAACTGTCAATTAATTTTTTGCTTGAAGACATTGTATGAAGGGGGAAAATATCATGCAATAAACTCCTCTAAAAATTCTGTATATTTCATAAATATTTTTTAATTTTTTATTGATTACAACTTGATTCCACACCGTATTTTTCAGTACAAGTATGGAATTTTCGGCATGTGATATCGGTAGCCCAAATATTGCAGGCCGACCATAGATATCAGGTAAGCGTAGGCAGGGGATCGAAACCCATACCATGTGCATGGTCGGCGAGCGTACTAACCACTGTGCCACCGACGCACTGCCCAGAATAAAGATGTTATGATTATTGCCAGCCAACTCGATGTAGTTTAATTACCGGGTGGCGATTTCACTAATCTGGGATTGAGATCATCAGTAGTGTACGCAGTTTAACTTAGCTACGAGAGACAGAGGGGACGAAAAGGTAAATCAAATTCACAATTTGCAAATTGGTTAACAGTTTGCAATTTACACAGTTCAAGTGGTGAAATTCCACCGTGGTTCTTTTGGGAAACCAAGTTATTTCGATCACAATATGTGATCTGCTTAGTATCACAAAGGGTAATGAAGAAAGCGAACAAATCTGTATAAAACTATGTACTACTGACTGACTGGGATGAGTAGTTGAATATCACTCATATCAACCCAACCAAATAGGGTGGTTTGAATTGATTTGTCTCTCTGAGCTAACTCGAACCGGACACACAGCTGATGAGCTTTACTCCAAACGAGCGAAATCGCCGTCTGGTCTTTAAATCACCTGCTGGTTGAAATGAGTAGTATGCAAATACTCATTCCAATCAATCAATAGTACATAGGAAGAAGAGGTACTTTGCACTCATCAGTAACGCATATTTATTTGACTTCAGTGATTGATTGCAAAAAAAATTACTAATGCCATCCTTCAATTAAATTCACAATGGAAGTTGAAAATAAATCAAAGATTCTATTCCTGGACGTCGAATTGACAAGAAGAGATGACGGGACTCTGAAAAGATCTATCCATAGAAAACCAACATGGAATGACCAACTGACAAACTTTTACAGTTGGATACCCATCAGCCGTAAAAGAGCTCTTATAATCTCGCTAGCCCACCGTACCAGAAGAGTTTGTAGCTATCACTGTTTAGAAGAAGAGCTCCTATTTCTCAAAAGCGTCCTGGTTCAAAATGGATACCCACCGCGTTTCATGCAGAGGAACATGAAGCCAAAGCCAAAAAGAGAAGAATACACTTCAGTGCTAAAGAAAACACTTTATTTGAATCTGTAATTCAGGGGAGCCCTGGAAGCAGATTTACTTAAAAGGAGAATCTCCAATTCCCTGAAAAATACTTTTCCTGCAGCAACTCTAAGAGTGATATTCTCTAGCCGCCCACTACTTCGGAGCAACGGAAAGGACAGACTTCCACATATGACCACTTCAATGTGCATATATCAGTTCACCTGCTCGTGCGGAGCTAGGTGCATAGGTCTTTCTATGCGGGTCTTATCAAAACGTGTCATAGAACATCATCCAGAATGGCTGCACAGAGGAGGCACTGACTCAATCAGAAGCGCCGTAACCGAACACCTCGTCAATATCTGTCACAGCATCTCAACTAATTCATCACTCAGAGTCATTTACGAAGTAAACAAAAATCTACCAAAGTCAGTGTGTTTCCGGCATCTTTGTACTGCGGAAGCTTTCACCATATGCACTGAAAAGACAGAGCTGTGTGTTCAAAAGAAACTAGTCCAGCCTTTACAACTACCATGGACCCAGTTCGGTATGTTCCCTCATCCTTCAGTTTTGGTTTTGGTGTTTTGTTTTGTTCTCTGTATGTGAATTTTTCTCTCTTTGTCTACATTCAATTCATTCCATATTTTTTAGTTATAAAATCAGTTATTTTAAGTTTGTTTCCATGCTCCTCCTGATCACACTTGTAATCCATTTAGAATAACTATTTTACAATTACATTCTAATCCTGTGTGATTTTTTGTTACTATGCCTCTTGTTATCTATATTCACACCCCCTAAATTACATTTCAAGTTGAAATTTTGATTTCAATTTTCTCTGCTGAATTCCATATTAGTTTGTTTATTAGGTATATCACACAGTGAAACAGTATTATTTACTGGATGACGTTTCGAACAAAATTTATTGTTCATAATCATATCAATTGTGATCACACGACTTTGACACTTGAGTTTTATAGTTTTCTTTGTTCTCCCCCATTTGTCGTATGGGTAGTAGAATTTTCCAAAATATCTTATTCATAAGATAAGATAAGAAATCTAGAGAATAATTCAGCTATAGCACTACATGCAGTCACACACAACCATACAATAGGATGGGATAGGATGACAGTTTTAAAATCTAATGTCACAGGGTATAGGGAGAGATTGATAACAGAAGCTTTGTTTATCGAATCAACTACAAATACATGTAATAGGAATGATTCATCACCTGTCCCCGATATTTGGAAAATTCTACTACCCATACGACAAATGGGGGAGAACAAAGAAAACTATAAAACTCAAGTGTCAAAGTCGTGTGATCACAATTGATATGATTATGAACAATAAGTTTTGTTCGAAACGTCATCCAGTAAATAATACTGTTTCACTGTGTGATATACCTAATAAACAAACTAATATGGAATTACTTACTACCACAGTGCCCAAGTTTTACACATATATTTCTCTGCTGAACTTCTTGTTCTTTTCCCTCAAATGGGAAATTGTTTACAAACACATCAAGACGGAACAAACTTCCTAATCACTGAGGCTTCCATAAAAACTTTAGGATACACCATCTCCTGACCAGGTCCTGTAAGTGGTTTTAGGTAATATAAACAAAAATATTTTCCCTTTAATTCAATAACAAGTTTCCTCATTGATTGAGAAGATTAGCTGGCACTCACCCATAGTCCCTTAGAGATTCCAAGATTCACCACTTAGTGACTAATTGTATGTGTGTGTATTTACGATCAGGTTATTCAGATTATTCGAATTTCGCGTATCAAAGAGATTTGGATCAATTTCAATTTAGAATTTCTTCACAAATCATAATCGTTTGAAGAATTTTTTTAAGAAGTGGGGGGCACATTGGGCAGTACACTGCCAAAGAGAGTTCCAGACTATGATTCAGTGACTGTTCAGTGCTGCTACATTTTCAGTAATCTTCTAGAGCTGGTCTTGATTCATGACAAAACCTACATTGAAATATTCAGATTACAACTGACTCTCTATATGAGCGTGTTATGAATTTATTGCCAATTATTTAGTTTCTTCTAAATATTATCCCTTATATCTGCTATGTACTAATAAATAAATAATAAGACACGACAGGTCATCGATTGGAATCCAGATGGGAAACGACTGGTTGAGCGTGAATCCAAGGGTGACTTGGAGAAAATAAAAGATCATGGGAAATCGTGTAGCCAGGCAAAAAGGACTGCAGAGAAAAGAACAGGACAAAGATATTCTGCTGAAGCACTACGTTCCACCAGAAATTCAAGGTAATAATAATGATAATAATTAATTTAACTTAATTTTTGATTACAGATTGATTCCACACCGTATTTTTGGTACAGGTATGGAATTTTCAGCATGTCATATCAGTAGCCCAAATTTTGCGGGCCGACCATAGATATCAGGTGTGCGTCCGCAGGGGATCGACCCCGGACCATGTGCATGGTCGGCAAGATTACTAACCACTGTGCCACCGACGCACACTCACTCATACTTTCCACCTATTTATGCGTGTGTCGATGAGTAAACAGCATCATAGATGACACAAAAGGAATGATTGCTTGTTCACCATTGTTTATTGATTTCGAAAGCTGAGTATCAATAATTAAACCCCTATATTCGCAAACTTACACAATTGAAGATGGAAATCCACTATGGCTTCCGTTGGAAATCAAAACTAATCACATTGCTATATTTGATATGCTATGTATGAGTCGATGTTCACCAACCACTCAGGTGGTGTAGGGTTCAAGTCCAGGACGACGCACTCCTAAACCTCACTTAGTTGGAAGTAAACTCAGTAAAGAAGGGAAGTTTGTCGTGACGGTAGCCATCTCACCCTTCAAGAAATAACACCAATGCTACTGAAACTTTAAAGCTGAAAGCTTGAAGCCGAAATGTTATATAACCAATTCTTGGGTAACAGCGGTATAAGGTATGTTGCTACGAAATTCAAAGACAAATAGGATTCAATAGGTGATAGTTGAAAGTGGGAAGACTCGAACTAAGAGATCTCCGAATTACTATTTTGTCACTCTACTACGTGGGCCAACGCAATGTGATCATCATGGGTAATCTGTGGCTTTCATATATATATATATATATATGGGCACTGGGTTCGAGCCTCGGTGGGAACATCATCACTCACTGAGAAATGCAGGTACTTTAAATCCAGATGACGAGTCCCAAAGAGGACGAAATGCGCATCCTGGATTCCACTGCTAGTCACCATCCACCAATTAAATATATATATATACTTGTTTTTAGGTTGATTCTAATTTCCTTTTGATGGCTTATGCTACTAAATCGAAATGCTCGGTTTGTTTTGACACGTCACCGCCTTTTAGTACGAACGCTTCAAGGGTATCTTAAGATTACAATGACATTATTTCGGTTGATGATGACCAACAGTGGAATCCAGATACTATACTTCCTCCCATTTAACGAATTGTCAGCTGTACCTGCCTGTCATGGCGTTCCCACTGAGCCTCAGACTCCTGCATCCATCATTTCAAACTCCAAATTATTATTATTGACTAGACCAGAACAGCCACCTCTTGTACAACGAGTATTACTTGCGATTCGCTTATTATTATTATTATTATTATTATTGTTTCCTTTAATTCCTAGAGGAATATAGGGCTTCAGCCGTGCGTCTCCATTGCGTTCGGTTCACTGATAGAGTCTTCACCTGGCTCCAAGTATGTCCACACGTTTTCATCTCCTCTTCACATGACCCCCTCCAAGTCACCCTTGCACTGACGACCAACTCACCGCTTCCCTTTAGGGTTCCACTCGAGCAATGGCTTGTCTAGTGATGTCACTTCATAGTTTGTTTCCTCAGAGTATGGCCAATCCATCTCCATTTATTTCTGCCTATTTGTTTCACAATCGGTTCCTGCTAGTTTGGTTCGCTCATTGCCAGAGATCTCTGTTGCTGATCTTTTCTGGCTGGCCATCTGATCTTGAGTATTGAGCGAAGACAACTGGTAATGAAGGTCTGTAGTTTGTTTGAGATGCTCTTTATGACGCGCTGGCCAAGTCTCTGATCCGTATAGTAGCACTGACTGACTTCACATTGGAGTTGAAAATCCGGATCTTATCTTCCATGCTGAGTGTTGTTGACCTCCACACAGACTTGAGAGTAGTGAAAGCTTATCTTGCTTTCTCGATCACGCTGCTTTGATATCCTCGTCAGTTCCTCCTGTAGTTGAAACGATGCTATTCGCTTAAGTTACTTTTTATTGATACTGAACCGAAATGCTTGGTTTATGTTGACATGAAAAGCTCTAAATGCTGAATTTGAGTCACAGCGGGGAAACCATCAATCCCTCAAAGGGAACACTGCAACATCCCAAATAGGACATTTTAAAATGCATATTCTGGTTTCCACTGCTGGTTATCACCAAACGAATCGAAAATACTACTACCATTGATAATTAATAACCGATCAAGTCCGCAGATCATAACGCACACCAGCTGCTGTATCGATTCTCTCTCTTACTATACTATCTAGGTTGATAATGAAACGAACAACAATGGAAATAACCAGTCAATGTCATTTTTAGCTTCGATAACTAAACTAACTGACTAACTGTCAAAACGATCACAGAAATTAATCAACTCTCGAGAAAAAAAATAACAAAAAAAACAAACATTCAATAGCTTGATTATGAGTTATGTGTCATAAGAAGGAAGATATGGAAAAGTTGAGGAACAAAAGAAAACTATCTAGTTGTTTTGTCTTCATTTTTAGAGAGAGAGAGAGAAAAAGGAAAATCTTGTAACATTTTAAATGATCTCAGAAACAGTATGTATATATTCATCAAAATTTATTATTGTTATTTCTTTTAGTTTACACATTCAAAATAAATCCTAGTTTTCGCATTCTACTAAAGTTATGTATGTAGGCAGTAGTCTAGAGTGAATTGAACAAAACAACACAACACAACATAAATAAACGAAAAGAACTCGAAGAGATTGATTATAAAGTAGTTGTTTGTTCTCAAAGTAAGTCTTGTATGCAATGATGAATGTGAGTAAATTAATGAGACGAAAATATTATTGTTATCGCTACTGCTGGCAGGCATCATTAAGTATTTCTGTGAAATAAACTTGAACAACCAATGCTGCATAGAATAATGTGACGATAAGACTCGTAAATACGTTATTTACAGATTTAATCATGCGTTGACGTCGCTTGAAGAACCATTGGAAAACCAAGAAGTATTGAATTGCTGTCGCCTCCTGGACTTTGGGACTCCTAAGCAGCACGAACCCACGGGGTCCGAACCCGGGACCTCCCGGTAACAAGGCGAGCTCGTAGGCCATTCAGCCACCAGGACTCTATCCAGTGGTCCATGAATTTCAGCTTCTCCCAATTCACGATCTGTAATATCACAACCACCAACAAGTCTCACAGACGAGTAACTTTCCTTTTACCTGACTTGGTGGACTCTCCACGTCCCACTAGAACACTCCAGAGAGTACTGTTTCGTCCTAATTTAAGACTCCTCATCAGTACAAAGTTACCAGGTTTATACAAATCATTCACACATATATAGATAGACAAAAAGCCTTATTTCTACTTAAGTGCTTTCGTAAAGTTTCGCCTGCTGTGTTGGCATAGATTTTTCGAATAACTTACTGATGAATTTAAGTAGATTTATCGATAAAAACATGAAATAGAAACCTCCGTGGCCAAAAGTAACAACTATTCATAAGAAAACTCTCTTCATGCAACTAGAATTTAAATAGCGATATTGGAGCAGAATTGCTTAGAAACCACTTTCCCATGTGTCTGAAAAAGATATTTCAAGCATCCACTTTACAAGTCACATTCTCCAGCAGAAAGTTAATTCATTCAAGCATTGAGGATAAGACAACGTTTGGCCACTTCACAGTGTACTTATAAGCCTACTTGTTCCTATGAAGCAAAAGTATATCAGCCATACACAACACCAAGTTTGCAAACATTTTCTAGAACACTTTTCAGTCTAGCCAGCTAGAAGAGAGAAGAAGAATATCAGTATTTCTATCATCGAATGCCTTGTCAACTCAGAACGTCGAGCTCCCCCACCTAGATGTCTGCTTCACAGTGTTATACAGAGTCCCTCAACACCGTACGAAAGGACTTCGAATACGCCATTAGTACATAGCTGAATTATTGGCTTTTCGGGATCTGAAACCGGACCTCTGCCTTCTAAAAGCACTACATGCATTCACTTGCCCTACCGTGTCCACAGTATCGTTCTTACTATAATTTCGCTTCATTTTTATAATCACTGTATTATTGTTTATTTATAACATTGCATTTTCATACTGATTTTATATAAACTACTTATCGTCTTCACACTAGTTATGCTCAATTTTATACGATTAAAGGGATCAGCCATTTTTCATTCTTATCCTTTCAACTTCTCTTCTCTTTTTCTAATCTTCAATTAGTCATCTCCTTCTAAGCTATACCTTACATTATGTAATACATGTTCTAGTAGAAATTTACGAGTGTCTGATTGGTCTTATGAATTTTTTGTTAAACACGATTGTCAAGTATTAGTTGTTTTGTAGGGATTTTGTTTGATTGGTTGGAGGATTTCATCATGAGCCGGAATCACTAAGAGAACCAATGGAAAACCTAGGAGTGACCTGGGGTTCTAATGGGACGCCGTGATCAGTAGGGTGCCGCAGGTTGAAGGTGAGGCAGTAACTCATAGAAAAGACATTGAGAAGTGTTCGCACTATGCCATGAATTAGCAGAGGTTAGGATTCATGCGCCGGCCAATGGATCGGATCCCAGTGGTTTAATGGTCTACGAGTTGGCTTGCCTTGTAACCAGAAGGTCCTGGGTTTGAACCCTTGTGGCGGAAGCGTACTAATGAAGAATCCCAAATTAGGACGAAACAGCTATCCAGTACTCGCAAGTTCTCCAGTGGTTCTCTGACTGATGTCAGCTCATGATTTAAAATGATTCGTCGAAAAGAAACATTTCTTTCCGATGAATACAGTAGAGTTCCCTTGTGAAATACTGCTGCCACTGGTTTTGGTACAAGGTTTATAATATTAAAACCAACAATTTTGTAGACATTAGTCATGAAAGTAGGAGAACTTTGCAACAAGCTGTCAATTTACAATGGCTAATTAGTTTGCAAATTAAGGATCTGATCCAGTGTATCCCCAGTTAGCCCTAAGTAGCCAACCAGAATCCGGATGATGTGTATTGATTAGGCAGTTTGAGCTGAAAAAACCCTGAGTATACTGATGATGAGCTCAACTTACCATAAACTAGTGAAACAGCCATCCGGTGTTTAGATTACTTTGTTTTGGCTAGCAGGTATTACTGGTTGAGTGAGGTGAGTGGTATCCGACTACTCACCTCAATCTATAAGTAGTATGTAGCATCATGTATGCGGTTACTAATTCCCTTCACTATACTGCATTCATCATGGGTACATGGCTTTAAATATTTGGGACCAGGAAGAAAAGTGATAAAATGGTGAAAACAGTAAAGTTATTTATTACCATTGAACATAAGACCTGAAGTCGCTAATGTGAATCGTCAGACTCAGTCTTTCTGACAGAGGACTACTGTAGTATTCGAAATAACACAGAATTCTTCAGTAATGTGTATAATACAGTACAAATTGCCTATGAATTCCACATATTACAATCCAACTTCAGTGGTCGAGAAGATAGACAGTTTCAGTACAAAACCTTCGCATACTTCTGAACTGTCTTCAAAAAATAATGAGCGTGTTGGTGTACGCATGTAATCTAGCTAATTAGATGCTAGAGTGCTGAGGTTCACAGGACTTGGAGTTCTGGTATACAAGTGCTCATGCATTCATGCTAAGCACGATGTCGGTATGGATGATTGACCCAGGAGGGGAATCCAGCAGGCAGAGGAAACAGTATTTTGTTAATAATCGCATAAAAAGGAATTGTCATTTAGTGACTCTAAACGACTTCAAGAATGCCATACTGTCACCCCTGTCGTCAACCAAAACAAAAAATTATTAACAGTAAAAGAAAATACAGAAATTTTTAAAGATTTAGTACTTGTAAAACTGTTAGGAAGAATTAAATATTAAGTTACTGTTCTTTCAGCAGCACACACTGATGCTCTGCACTATCCCGTAGCCTGATACCATAGAGATGCCCTTTAATTTGAATACAATCATGGCAACTCTAGGGTCTCAGGGAGACGGATGACAATGCGAAGATGAAATTTAAGCACTAGCAAAACGATAAAAATGATGAGAAATATGAGATTCATATCAAACCGATACCAAAAATAGCAACAACCGCTTCCAGGGCACTAAATTCTACATGCAAATGCGTTCACTGCAAAGAATTATTTCAAAGTAGAGCTCTTTGTCTATAAGTTAGACCACCAACTGACATCAGTTAGAGAACCGCTGAACACAATGGAGTACTGAACCAATGTTTCGTCCTAATTTAGGACTCTTCGCCAGTTCATAGAAACGACCCCATCTGAAATTGAACCCAGCATCTTCAGTTTACCAAGCAAGTCTTTTGACGGTTCAGCTAGTGGGACGAAATCCAATTGCCAGTCCATGCATTCTAACCCCCGTCAATTGGCTATATATCATTAGTTAAAGTAACATAATTGACATGCAATTAGTCTTGAGGAGGCGAAAACCGGTGGAACAGTAGAATGAATTTATTTACTGATTCTCCGTAAAGATATTATCAGTAATGTAAGCAATATGCCCTCTATAGCTGAGTAACGAAGCCAATATGTCTGACCGTCTAAACCGTATTTAAAAAAATCAGAAGCCAAATTATAATTCAGAAAACGAAAAAAGATGCTTCAGTTAAAATGAAAGAAAAAACTACTTAGTTACCCTAAGATATCTTTAAATAGCTTATTTAATACTTACATTTTTTTCTGGAATTCGAATTAATATTTAAATCTTCAAAAGAATAGACACGGAACAAAGAGTACTCTTTTCGATAAATTTATCATCAGGTTCTACAATTATATATACATTATAATGAATGAATGAATCAGTGTTACGAACGACATTAATGTTGTTTAAATAACATCGAATCAACAATATTGATAGATTACAGCTGAATAGCATCCATATAAAATAATCTGAATGTCAGAAGAATTATGAAAGATAATATTGCAAATTCATGAGTTTATAGTCTCTACTGAGGGCCAGGGCAGTAGTAGGGGCTGGACTTGTTTCTTTTGGACACAGAGCACTGGTTGTTTGAGGTGAATTGTAATAGCCTCTGCTGTTTGGAGCATGCGGTGCTTCGACGATTTTGGTAGTTTGTTAGGCACCCCGTATATTATAGAGAAGGATTCTTCTACGCTGGCTTTGTGACCGTCACCAGACTTATGGGCCATGATCTAATTCTCTGCTTCTTAGATTATGAAACTTATTAACATTTGACGTCAATAGTCTTCAACTACTTTTTATCGACCAGCCGGTAGTATATACCATCATACTGACTACATAACCCAAAATACTTTTGAATTCCCAGTGGCTGAGTGATCAATGGCTTGCCTGGTAATTTGAAGGTGTTGGGTACGATCCCTGCTTGGGTAATGGGTGTTCATTGCTGAAGAGTCCCGAACCAGGACGAAAACAGCAGCCCCTAGTCTTATTAAGCGTGTTCGTGGTTTAACAGCAGAGTGCTTGCCGCTCACGCGAATCCAATTGGTTTGATTCTCGACCGACGCACTTCTAAGCCTCATCTATCCGGCAGTAAGCCCGGATAAAAGCCAAGCTTTGAAAGTGATTTTAAACTGAATTAACACCCATAACTCTATATATCACCATCATTGTAAATCAGTTCAACATATTTTTCTGTGATGATACTTGTTGAGGTTAAGAGTTGATCGATATTCTATGCTCTGTTCGATGATAATGCATAGCGTTGCAATTTGGTTAGCAAATCATTTGCTATGCCTGAATCCAATGTAGCAATCGCTCCCAACTAATCTTTACTACCATAAATCATAATTTGTTTGCATATACATATACAATTACAAATAAATTACTGGCTAGTCATCACATGACGTCCTTCGCTCACTCACTCACTCACGCACGCACTCACTGACTTCAAGGTCAACACAATGTTTGTGTTTATATCAGTCTTCTGTGTGTGTGTGTGATACACAGGGCTTAAAGTGTAAATTACTCTCTACAAAACTGTATACACATAAGCAAGGCAAATAATACCAGAAAAACAAGAGGACAAAATAAAAATTATTCCAGATAGAAAACTGAAAGTTAGCAAAAACAATAACACTACTATAAAACAAAATAAGTAAACAAAACAAAATGAAGAAAACAAGCAGAAAGATAACAACAACAACAACATCAATAACATCTGTGTGTATGTGTTCATGTATTTTACCTATAAAGTTCTTCTCTCTACTCAGAAACAACAAAGTAATCGTGTGAACAGTAAGTGATTTCAAGATAGCGAGACAGATAGAGAGAGAGAGAGATAAAGGAACACAGGGATAAATTTATCTCTGATAATTCTACGCAGTTAAACAAAGAGTGCAAAAAGTTAACATTAAGTAAATAATTAATTGGTATAAAGAGGAATGAAAGCTATCTCCTCTCATTTTAACCAACGGAATAGAGGATTTCATCGACCTAACTTAGAAAGAATTCAAATGTTGGTTCGTAGGGATTTGATTGGTTACAGGATTTTCATCATGAGCTGACATTAGTTAGAGAACCATTGGAAAACCTGGGAGTACTGGACAGCTGTTTCGTCCTAGTTTGGGACTCTTCAGAAGTACGCACCCACCGGAATTCCTTGATGCTAAATTCTTTCTGCCTAGTTAAATATGCATAAGGAAATGGAGATGGGTGGGAAATATGCCCTGAGGGGACAGACCATTGAGTGACAAAAAGTTGGCAGAAGAAACAGTGAAGACAGTCCAACAAGTGAACAAAGGTAAGGAAGACACCTAACCACCACCAACAACAACAACAAATACCAATCACCATCAATGAGAGAAATTTGAACGAGGTTACTTCTTTTACTTATTTAGGTAGTATCGTTTCAACTACAGTCGGCAAGGATGACTATGTGAAAACCAGTCAGGATTGGAAAAGAAAGACAGGCAGTATGGAGTTATACAACACTCCTCACATAGAACAAGATTGAACTTCTGTATTCTTCAGGAGGTTAACACAAGCGTTTCACCAAAAGCATTTAGCACAAACTGCTGAAAACTATCGTCAACACCTGACTTCGCCATATATCGAAGAGATTAGATGTCCTTTTTGGAAAGGATACTCAACAAGGAACTCTCTCAGGCAAAGAACGAACCAACAAATATTCCGAAGGAAATAGAGATGAATTTGACACACACTGAGGAGAGGAAATCATGCGCCAGGCAAATACCTCGAGAGGAACCTGAATAAGATACGACGAGCTGGCTGTGACTCTTTGAGAGATTGTGTGAGGAGGAAATGAGAGCTTGTGAGAAATCCTTGAGCCAGTAGAGAACAGGGTGAAACGGAGATGAGCTGGTGAAGGTCTATGTCCCACCCAGGACTTAGTGGAAATAGTAACAATAATAAAATTTATAATGATAGCCCAGAAAAATGATTTCCGTTAATGGCAAGCTAATAATCTGTCAACTGACCACATGCTGAAACGGTTTCGATTTCCATTTAAAATGAAGTACAAAAGTAATCTTTATACCGTGATTTACAAAAGACAGAGTTGTCAAGCTATGTAACACGAAATAGATTAGGCAATAGCATGAATCATAGCAATGACAGAACCAAAGAACACCCACTAAATCCTTATTAATTTGCTAGTTAGATATATCACACAGTAAAAGACATTTATTAATTTTTATTTTCTTTACATTCAACACCTTGAAGTTTGTGTCTTACTCTGATTGTAACGCATACTACTGATAAGGATTTGTAAACAGTATATTGTGTGTGATATCTTCTGCAAGAATCTTGTATAGTGGAGAGACTGATTAAGTTAGAAACAGGAGAAATGAAAATACTTGTGAAACCCTACAGAAAGAATGAAAATGAAGGCGAAAAAAGCCGAATGCGAACACTATTTTGCAAATTGAAGTCTCACTGTTTCAAGTGTTTCTGTGTTAAGCCATCATCGCTGCGAAACACCTCTGAGCTCTGCCACGACCAAAACTGGTGTTGCTACCTTTCCCATTCCAAAGACTACAGGCTATTCAAGATTCCTAAAGAAGAAATCGCCTATACGCATACTACTTAGACACAACCTTGTCAGTAGCATATGTTACACTATTAATAAATAAAGAAAATTGTTTACCACTACTTGTTGTTCATCTCCTATAGCCATAATAACGATAGTAATTAGTTTACGAATAAATATATTCATTAAAGATGCCCATTAAAAGTTTCAAAAGGCGACTGGTTAGAGAACGAAGAATATTCTTTTCGATAACTTCTTTTTCATCAGGTTCTACTGTTACATCCTTCATAATAATTAAGGGATTGTTGTGATTAACAATATTGATATTATAATGGCTGTTGCTTTAGGAACTTTTCCTTTTGGAGCTTAGATACATCTTCCAGTATTGCAATCAATCAACAGTTTGCTATTAAACTGCCTGGTCCTAATTCGTTATGAAGGTGACATTGAAGAATATTTTCTAACATCTTTCAGGTCCCGAATAAATTGCCTAAGACATCTACTGCAAACAGCAGAATTCATCGCTATTCGGTTAAGATAACCAAAGCTCTGTGTGCATAAGAAGCAGGCACAGCCAGTATTGCTATCCTGATGTATTGTGGAACCTATAAATTCATAAATTCTCTATTATTTTTTTTTGGGTGGGGGGATTCTGTTTGCTTCTGGAACCATTTAGGAATATTCTCTGAAACCCTTACTTGCTGAGATCGATGAGCCCCCACACGTACATACAATTTGGTAAATAAAGTGGGATGTAACATCATGTTTCGCATGTTCAGAGGTCTTAGATGGATATATTGGCTTCACATTCTCAATTATTATGATATTAGCCGCGTAAAAAGTCTTTTTAACAGTAGTGTTCAATCTTTGTCTAGTTGTCAAGCTACTATGATCCCCCATATAGGGTGGTATAGCTTGATGTACACGTCTTTCTTTGAACATGCGAAAAATGATGTCACATCCCACTATGTTTACCAATTCGAATGTACGTGTGGACACACATACATACAGAGGACTCCTCGATCTCTGCAAGTGTCTGATATCCACTTTAATATTACATTTTTATGCATATTCTCACTCATAAATGTGTTTTGAACTGTAATCTATTGATGTCAATAACTCCATATTATATTTTGAAAACATTACTCTTCAACTATTATGGATATAATACAACTTTAGAACTTTAGATGAACAGGAAGTTATCGAAAAGAATGATCTTTGTTCACTAGTCAAGTAAATGAATATATTCATGCTAACAACGAGAGATTTTTTTAAAAACCAGTACCAAATCATTACATAATATAAAAATATGCCAGAGAGAGAGAGAGAGAACTTTGTAATCGTTTAATTCTTACTAAGCATAAATGCAGCATACAAGATATTCAAGGTTAGTGTTAAATAACTCGGGAATTTTATTCATCTAATAGGTTTAATAATATAATTCTAACAAGAATAATGGAGAAGAAGGGAAATGTTTCGCGTGTATACACAAACTATTAAATAGTGCGTAGGTGGCAAACAATGGTTTTGAATAAAAATCATTTCAAACAGGATGGAAGCATTGTTATATGTGTGAAAATGTACGGTGTGACAGATAGAAAATCATATAAGTGCTTTTAGAAGAAAATTAAAAGGACAGCAGAATACCTTACAAGTAGGATGTATATATATATATATATATATTGAATTAGACATATATTATTGTTTCCTTTAATTCCTAGGGCTTCAGTCGTGCGTCTCCATTGCGTTCGGTTCTCTCCAAGTCTGCCCACATGCTTTCATCTCCTCTTCACATGACCTCCTCCAAGTCACCCACCTTCGCACTGACGACCAACTGTCTCGCCGCTTCCCTTTCAGTCGGGTCACACTCGAGCAATGGCTTGTCTAGTGATGTCACTTGATGGTTTCCTCAGAGTATGGCCAATCCATCTCCATTTCTTCCTGCCTATTTGTTTCAAAATCGGTTACTGGTTGGTTCGCTCATTGCCAGAGATCTCTGTTGCTGATCTTTTCTGGCCGGCCATCTGATCTTGAGTAGTATTGAGCGAAGACAACTGTCAATGAAGGTCTGTAGTTTGTTTGAGATGCTCTTTATGACGCGCAGTACAAGTCTCTGATCCATCCATATAGTAGCACTGACTTAACATTGGAGTTGAAAATCCGGATCTTATTTTTGATGCTGAGTGCTGTTGACCTCCGCACAGACTTGAGAGTAGTGAAAGCTTGTCTTGCTTTTCCGATTCATGTTTTTATATCCTCGTCAGTTCCGTTCAGCTGTAGTTGAAACGATGCTTCCCAGGTAGGTAAAGGAGGTTGTTTATTTTAGGTTCCTCCCATTTATGCTGATCGTTGTCTGTTGTATATATATATATATATATATATATATATATATATATATTGGAAAACCAGGGGATTCTCAATAGCTGTTTTGTCTCAGTTCGGAACTCTACAGCAATACGAGCCCATCGGGTTTCGAACCCATGGCCTTCCAGTTACAAGGCGAGCTAGTAGACCATTCACACATTGAGACCTGATCTAATGATCTATGAATTCCAACTTCTGTCAATCTGAGATATATAGTGAAACTGAGACTAACTGTCCTCTTAATTATTGACTTGGTGGACCCCCACTGGGTATGACTTCTCACTAGAACTCCAGTTAACTTCCTGTATAGATCCAGTTGCTAGTGGGTACTGGCTGATGATGATTTGCAGGAATTTGATTGGTTACTGGTTTGACCAAGAGCTGACATCAGTTAGAGATTTATGAGACTACTTATATTAGAATTAATTGTAGTACATATTATGCAAAGATTAGAAACTTTAGTACTAATACGCAAAATAAGGCTTAAATTTTGATCTGATTTGTGAACGACACATTAGATTTATTCTTGATTTAGTACTGAAGTGCAACAGTTCAACTTAACACATTCTATACGGCAAAAACAGGTAGACAAAAGGGAGAAAAAAGAGATTCAGAAATGGGCTGAAGAAAGAGTAGAACATGAGCATTTGATGAACCTGGGAGGTTACGAAGAGTGAATGCAACCATTCTGTTGATAACGGTTATGAGCCATATCACAAACAGTCTCCACTGAATGGTTCTAAGCGTCTCAGTGACCCCAATCAGGTAGTTTACACCTCCTTACTTGATTCAAAACAACCTTCACAGACTTCATGGATTGATGTCAGGTTTTGATCTGACTACCCTTAACTCTTTTCCAGCTTAATTCTATGTTACCAAACATAATTTCTGGAGGAAGCTGGAGACTTGGCATGCACAATATATGTTCGAGCTATCTCGATCTATGTAGCTTCACAACCTCATTGATTGACTTCCCTTCATTTCCTTACCGGAATATTGATCATCATATTGTGCTACTTAACATACGAGATAAGGTGTAAGCATCTGTGGTGAAAGAGGTTCAATCTCT
Organism: Trichobilharzia szidati; assembly: GCA_944472155.2. NCBI lineage: Eukaryota > Metazoa > Platyhelminthes > Trematoda > Strigeidida > Schistosomatidae > Trichobilharzia > Trichobilharzia szidati. The sequence continues at coordinate 166,751,159 of OX235271.1, forward strand.
ACCAGTTTCAATTCCCATATCTCACAGCCATATTCGTTTTAATCAAGAGAAATGATTCAAAAAGTAAAACAGTGCTTTCAGTGACATCACGTTTGTGAGATAAAACGTATCAGACAACAAAATTCTATTTCTGAAGAAAAAATGAGTAACGTATGTGTGCAGTAAGTCAACCTTTTTTATATCCCTTACGTTACCAATGGAACATAGGACTTCAAGCAAGAGCTTTGAAGTTTCGGTAGCAGTGGTGTTGCTAGCCTCATGCTCAATCTTCCATCTTCACTGGCTTAGCTAGGTAAAGGAGTGCATCGGCCGCGGATTGAACTCCATCCCGACGGGGATGGGATGACAACAGCAACAATTCAACATTGGATAAAAGAAGCCGTGGAAAAAAACATTCAAAAGACACAGAACCCATTACATACTTCCATCTTGAAACGAATAGAACAGATAGTCTTTCAGGAAAATAGATGTTCTACACAATATCTTCCAAAGATGTCTACCTTTTATCTCAACCACAGCAACATGAAATAATCCATTGAAATTACACGGAAAATCATTCTACTAAAAATATGGTAGATATTTCTGAAACCACTAGTTGAACATCCGTGAACGTTTCAAAATGTATAGGCTATTGATAATCCAACACACTTACTTGACAGCATACTATATAGATCAATAGACTTGACAGTAAAGTATGGTAAAACTAACTGCTATAAGATAAATTATGTTGGAAGTCCTATTTTAGTCAAGGTGTAAAGAAGACAAGAACGATGAGACTCGAAAGCAAAGCATTGTAAGTACACAAATTTGGTATACCTTATCTTTAAGTCTTTATTTGCACATCATTTGCAAATTGGTTGAAAATCACCGCATTCGATAGCTTGTTGGATTCTGCACAGTGCCTGTTACGTTCTTCTAACAGTTCTCTTCGTCGATTACCTTTTTCCAGTGTCCAAAACATAATGTTACTCTTCTGAATTCGTCTACTGATATACTACCGATATATATAAGGCAAACATCCGGTTTTTGTTGGTATCAACAAACATAAACAAGCAGTCAAAATACATGACATGTATTCCTTAATATAATTAGGCGAACTGGAAGAATGTGCCAGTCTTAAACAGAAGAAATACGAAGTATGTCGGAGAATTTCCGAGGAGGTATGGTACTGAAATAAATCTGTAATTGTGAATGAATGTACCAGTGTTAAATGTGTTCATTCATAGCACTCCGTATTGACTAATTGTATCCCTTTTTAAAGTCATGAAGGATATTTCATTCACATTAACTCCTTCATATTATACTAAGAAACACGCCCAACAGGTAGCTTCCTATTCAGGTTCTACACGAAAGCCTGTCATGTGATGTCGCTTGAAGGTATTCTCATTGAATGTACAACCCCACTTCTATTAGCTTCTCTATATTTGTTGGACAGCAGGTTCTTGGTTAGCTTTATCCTAGCCTAATTAACTGAGCGGTTCTTAGCTGGGAAAGGAGTAAATATTTGATGTGGAGCTAGCAATCAAACTCTGTAAAAAACACCTTAATCGCTACAGGTCGAATGATAGTTATGTTTATATTACAAAGTTTTTCACTTAAGTAGACATTGCTCATCCCAGAATGACCAGGAATCCCCACTTTACTTCACCATTTTAGACAATTTAGTTAGCTTCCTAGCCAAGAATACATCACACTATACACCAGTGTGTTTAACTAGAAGGCATTTTTCAAACTTTCAGTTTCTTTTCAATTTCAATTTCCTTGAGAATTGGTGAACATACATACGGAACTTAAATACAATAACATTATCTGGGTGATGTTAGTTTTAGTGTCTTAGAGAAGACATCAGTTCCTCTGATGTTGCTGATGAACGCCAACAAGCACGAAACCTAAGTCCAGACCTTCCTTCAGACAGCCTTTATAACATGTAACTAAGATGGATAACTACACGATTCTATGTCGTTATATTAGTTATAATTTCTGCTCAATTTTATATAAGAGAAAACAGATTATGCTACTCATCAATAAAAGTTAAAGAAAATCCAAGTTTTTGATATTATTTCATTGAATGATTCAAATAAAAATCAATAAATCTATTCTATCCATATTAGTATTTCATTAACACAATAAAAGAAGACTCGATTGAGAAGTTAAGCAATATAAACAGTCGCTATTTATATTCCACTAAACCAACACTTGAAAAATAATCTGATGCTCAATATGCTACTGAATAATGGGCCAAAGTTGACTAGATTTCTAATGAGAACTCATGATCACTGAGGTCCGTCAATTCGGTTGTGAGAGCAGATACTCACCGATGATATTAGCTGGCTGTAGCACAAAATTTAGAATTTAGCGGATCAATAGCGGAATAGTCAACGGGCTGGCCAAGTAGCCTTAACGCCCTGGATTCGATTTCCCGTGGGACTTTGGGTGCGTCAAGCTGAATATTCCAGTACTCTCTGGTTTTCAATGGTCTTCTAGCTAATGCCAGTTTCAGGATTTCATCATGAGCTGACATTGGTTAAAGAACCATTGGAGAACCTGGGAGTACTGTTTCGTCCTAGTTTGGGACTCTTCATCAGTACGGAATCTAAATTGAAATCAAACAAATCCCTGCAAGCTAGCAATTGAAAATCTTATAACAGTTCAAAAGGTAATTCCATCATATGTAGGGAATTAGCATCAAAAACTGTTGACCATAAGTGATTTGATGGCTCCAAGATGAGAATTTAGTATGCTGGTTTTCCCTTGAATCATTATAGCCAGCATAATAATAATCATATAATTAACAACAATGAAGAGTTCCCAAGTGATGTGATTAGGAATACATAAGTCATCAGAGAGATCTATTTCCGTGACTTCACTTCAAAGGTGTGAAGTTACTTAGAGGTTTATACATACACAATGCTAACTGATAATTAACTGAGTCCACTAACCTCTGATCAACCATCAACTAGCACAAAGTATACAAATGGCACACGGATGATAACTTTACCATTATCGATGGAAATACTGATGGAAGTAAAATCCTAGGAATTTTCAACAGCGCTCATCAATTAGTCAAATTTAAAACTGAAGTGGAATCAGAAGGTAAATTATCCTTCCTAGTTGTCCAGCTTTCAAGACGAATAGATAAATGTCTACAAAGATCAATTTACTTCAAGCCAAGACGGAATGGACAGCTGACAAACTTTCACGGTTCTGTCTCAATAAGCAGTAAATGAAATCTCATCACGGCCCTCTCGCAACCAGAATCTGCCGCATATGCATCAAATATACATTGAGTAATTAGAATTCTTCAGAGACACTCTAATCAAAAACTGGATATTCAGTCTTCTTCATTGGTATACCTCTAAAGGAGAGGGACCAATGTTATGCGAAAACTAGATGAGCTGAAGAAACAGATAATTGTAAAAATGTGAAACTTAAGGGAGACACAGTTACTGAGGTTCACCAGAGCTGCCTCCTGACAGCAATATGAAGAACTTTCTTTACTGCATCTCTACATCTCACCAGCATAAATACATACGCTCTTTTTCACCAAAATGTCAAAGACAAGATCCTTCTGTTGGCCACTTCAGTGTGCAATTAGCAGTCCACTCGACTCTGTGGACTTAAATCCAAGGGCCGAACACCAGTAGGCCATTGTCTAACCATGGTCATAAACACTTAGCAGTGTGGTTGTCAAAAGGAGAACTCAGAATAGTCAAAAGCTCAATCAGTTTTGAAGCAAATTACTACTTCTGGTCACGAAACATCAGCAGACTTCCCTTCAGAGTCATACATAAAGTAAGCTGAAGACATTCAAAAGGATCTCGCTTCACATTATTTTTTCAGGTAACTGAAGTTTTAACAACCCATAAAACGTTTTATCCAGCGTCTTTTACTACCATGGCCTTAGTGTCAATTTTAATTTCCTGAATTGTCATAAAATAGACTTCATGTGGTTATTTATTTTCAATCCTTTATACTATTGTTCCCTACAAATCATTTTCAAATAATTATTCATCACTTCCGATTGAGTAAGACTATCCACAATCTTTCAAGCAGTGTTATATTTCATAAATTCTAATTTATTTTTGTATCTAAGAGACAATAAGCTCTGATCTCTGCTATCGACCAATATTGTATATTTAAACCCCAAAAATAACTGTACAAATTTGAAATGAAGTTCCGGAGAGAGATATGGTTTAACCACAAAGTGACATCAGTTAGAGAAAGCCACAGAGTACTAAGTAGCTGTTTACTCCCACTGTGGGACTCTTCAGAATTACAAACACATCGGGGTTCGAAACCAGGACCTTCTGGTTACCAGGCGAGCCCATACACCATTAGTTCACTGGGATCATATCCAACGGACCATGAATTCCAACTTCTGCAAGCGAGGTCCACTAAGTCAGGTAAGAGGACAGTTACTCGCCGACGACAATGGCTGGCGGTGTAGCGATATATATATGGCTGAATGGTCGCCTTGTAAACGGAAGGGTCCTGGGTTCACATCAGGTGAATGTGCACTTCTGAGGTGCCCCAAACTAGGACGAAACATCTGTTAAGTACCCCCTGGTTTCCCGATGGTTCTCTAACTGATGCATCAGCTCGTGTTCAAATGTGTAACCAATCAAATTCCTGCAAACCAGCACTTGAAGAATAAAAGAGAGAGATATCTCTGTTGACTCAATTAATTTAGATCTCATGTGTTTGGCGCTCCAACTAACAACTGATTGAAGACATGCAATAATTTAAACATCTTACTTTACAAGCCTGCTGTGATGAAATATATACATATACATGGCACATAATTACATTAAAAGTCATGTTAGATTTTAAGTCGCCCACACTATAAATTAAGGTAGGAAAAACGAAGTAAATTATTGACATAAAAACAAACCAACATTTTATGCATGATTTTAGTGTAGTCATCATATGATGACTCCAGCAACAGCAGCAACAACAACACCAACAACATAAACAAAAACACTATTTATTCATCCAGTACACTACACTTATTGCGCAAAGCCATGCCAAGCAAAACAAACTAAAACACCACACTAAGTTAGTTGAAAAGAAAAAAAACACTTTCAAGATTAGCTATGAGTGACTAATAGCAGAGTGTTGTGTGAATGAGTCATCCTCGTCATAATCACCTATATAGTGTCTTCATCATCATTAACAAAATTCAAATGGCAACAAATTCATAAAGGACAGAGATAATATACAGACAACTTGAAATATAAGTCATTGCATGTATGAGTTAAAGCCAATCAGACAGGTATACATACTTGCACATATATATACACATCTTATAAAGACAAGCATAACAACAACATCAATTAATTTAGCTAAACTAGATATTGTTGTTGTGGTTGTATTTGTGTCAGGATCTAAATGAATAATACCAATACTACTACTAGTACTACTAATAATAATAACGAACTAGCCTGTTAGTGTTGACTAATGTTTTACAGCATATATAGAAGACTAATTTTATCCAAAAGACTGACTCAGACATACATTCTATCTATCTATCTATTGTCAGTATCAATGACCAAAAACGAACCCACAGTTGACACTACTACTATCCAATCATTCCATGTGAAGGTCAAAGATGATCAGAAAATGTCACAAATTGGTTAAGCAAACAAAAATGACTTAAAAGTGCAAAATAATAATTGTTTCTATGTACTTCATAAGATTATATATATATATATATACATGATTTGACAAAAAGTGAAACAATAGTGCTCAATCTGAGCTGCGAATTGTGTGAAGCGAGAAAGGTAAACAAAACACTGTATTCATAAGAAAAAAGGTGTTGTGAGTACTAAGACAGCATATCTGATTAGTAAAAAATTATATTTAAGTATTGGTTTGTAGGGACTTGATTGATTGGTTACCGGATTTCACCATGAGCTGACATTGGTGGTGTATACTGTTGAAGAGTCCCGAACTAGGACGAGACAGCTGTCCAGAACTCCCAGGTTTTCCAATGGTTCTCTAACCGATGTCAGCTCATGATGAAATCCTGTAACCAATCAACCAAATCCCTATTAACTAACACTTGAATATCGATGAGATACTCACTGCCGACTGGTCCTATTCAGGTAGGTAGCTACCTGGGGTTCTAGTGAGAAGTCGTCATCAGTAGGGTACAGCAGGTCGGGTGTGAGGACAAATACTCGCCGAAGACATTGGTTAGCGGTCCTGGGTTCAAACCCCGGCAAGTGCGTACTTCTGAAGAGTCCCAAACTAGGACGATAATTATATTTGTACAATCTCAACGAGATTGAAATGAGCAGTTCATATGAATATCTGTTTAGTGTTTACGATAAAAGGTAAGGGGAAGATTAAGGTTGTGGTTAAATTAAGGATGTAAATTTGCTTTATAGCGCGACTCCTTGCTCCAAGGTCATTGGGACATTCGTGCCTGTTTCATCTCTTTTCTTTAACTTCGGCCCTAAACTACTGGCAGCAAAACAATTATACGGAATAACGGTAATACACAAATACAAACCATTTATAGTGTGTTAGGTATTCTTAGTATTACAATTATTATTAATACTATTATTATTCTAAAGAGCTAGATTTTATAGATTTGATTTGTTTCAGGCTTGACCACGGATTGATATCAGTTAGATAACCATTGAAAACCAAGAGGTATTTGACAACTGTTTCGTCCTAGTTTAGGACTCATCGTTAGCACGCACCCAACGAGGTTCGAGGCCAGGACCTTCCGGTAAGGGAAGGGAGTAGACCAGTCGTGATTTTAGCGTGACTACCGGCCAATTTCGCAGGCTAGTATTTGTCCTCACTCTCAAGTGGACGAACCCCACTGGTCACAACTTCTCACTAACACTACCTATCATCCTTAGTAAAACAATCTACTTCCCATCCAGAATCAAAACAAGATCTTTGAGTTCACTTTCTACCATGGTGCTTAAGATAAATTGACCGTAACTGATAAACTGAAACCTTTTGCAAATTATCTAATATGAAATTATACTTTACTACAGTGCTTAAATTCTACTCTTGCATTAAAGACTGGAACTCATAGTAAAACTATGCACAGCATTATACCAATTATATCAAGAAAAAAATGAGTATATGGAGAATAAGGAGGATTTATTGGGTTTGGGAGATTACAAAAAGTGAATGCACCAGTGATTCTTAGAACAATTTAGAACCATATCACCAACAGCTTCCAGCCATTGATTCTTAGAGTCTAGAGGAGAATACAACCAGACAGTCCCTACCAAAAGTCAAAATCTTGATGGATTTCTACTTTCTTTTGATTTGTCCATCCCCAACTATTTTCCAACTTAATCTTATGTAATTTAACATTACTCATAGAAGGATTGGGTGGCATGAAATGCATAACACACGTTCTAGCCATCTCACAACCTCATTGATTGACTTACCCTTCTTATATAACACTACTCCTAACTTCAATATTATTCACCATATTATACCACCTAACAGGCGTGATAGAGCGCGAACATCTGTGGTCAAAGACAACTAGCCTTATCATGTCTTCCAGTATCAGTGAACACGCCTCACAGTCATAAATAGGAACACACAGCAAACTGCTGCTCAGTACATACTTTCCCTTTAATGGATAGCCGGATATTACATCTACGCCAGAAATGATGTTAGTTGGCAAATCTCACACAAACAAATGAAATTAGATACGAATCAGTGGCACAATGGTAGAATGCTCGCTAACAATACACGTAATCTGGGTCCAACTCTCGGACGTACTCACTTAGACCTAGCCTAGTTTACTAGCCAATAGTAGGCTTGGAAATCAGGGGTGTGCGAGGGGCATGAAGCTAAAAAAGCACATCCCGTAAGAAAAACAACACCACTACTACTGAAAATTCAAAGCTTAAAGCTTAAAAATTTTTATGTTCCACTCGGGACACCAGCTCAACAAACTACAGAAAATATCCTGAATAAACAGTCAGACGTATACTAACCATACAGTCGTGAGACAAAACTGAAGATGGTGGAGAACACAAAAGATATTCTAAGTTTTCAATCACATAACCGCCTGCTATATCAATGAAACATAATTTGAAGTGTTATGAATCAAAAAAGTTGATGAAATGGTATCAAAATTCACCACAATAGTAGAGAATAAGTATTGACTAACCTGTCACCTGATTGCTCGTCATCCGCTCAGATTAATAGTAGTAATAATAATATAATATGTAACTCACCTTGTCCACTCTATTTTTTTACTGCGTAGGATTGCGCTATTGGGTCAATTTTGCACTCGATTATGTTGTACCGAAACGCCTGGTATCTGTTAACATGCATCGGCTCCTAGTACGGACGCTTTGAAAATGTCTGAGGATTAACGTGAAGTTATTTTGGTTCATGATGACTAGCAGTGTAGTGTTCAGGATGCCTATTTCACCACATTTGGGACTCCTCAACTAGATGTACCTGTTGCGTGAGTGTGTGTTCACAACATTCTACGCTGAACTGTGTTTACTGCTTTTTCTGTCGGATATGCTTTATACTGATATGAGTTTACAACTAATCATACTCTGTGATTTCCACAGCTCTTCTTCACGGTAAAACCTGTTAAATGAATTAACACAAAAATGAGAAATTGACAGTAAAAACAAAGGAATTGCATCAACTTTATGTATGCATATATAATACTTAATTAAAATGGAGTTCAACTGTTTAGAGGGTATCATTTACGCTGACATTCATAATCAATGACTATTAGGTAATTGTCGTGTAGATTTCATCAGAAGCCAACACCAGTTAGAGAACCAGTGAATGCTATGATGCATTGGACAGCTGTTTCATCCCATTTAGGGGCTTTTCAGTAGTACACACCTAAGAATTTCAGGTTATGAGGCCGGCTGTTTGACTCAACTGTTACTGGGTTCGAATCCAATGACCCATGAATGCCATCTTCTGTCAATTCACGATATTGGCTTACCAACTAATCAGTGTTATTGATGAGCATCTGCATCTCACCTGACTTCACAGGCTGTGATTTACCCTCAGAACTCCATGAGATATATTCTCTAGTCACTAATGATCAAGATATTTACATTCTGCATTTTAGAGTTTCACTTCTGATTAATTTCAATGGAGATTTCTTTAAAAACCGATATCATAATCAGAAAAATCATTGGAAACAAATGGAGCACACTGCACAGATATTTATTGTTTCCTGGTTTTGGAACTCTCTTCAAAAGTACTCCACCAACCGTAAAAATGCTCAGATCATAACACCATAACATTTTGAAGTTGAAGTCTAACGGACTATTCAAATCAATCCAATCATTTTACATTAACCATTGTAGATATGTAGGATGTGCTATTGACAATATTTTTAAGTAGTATGTTGTGTGTGTGGTGTTTTCTGCAAAAAATATCGAATATCAAAGAGATGGACTAAAAGTAACAAAATCAGGGAATGGAATAGCCTTGTGTGAAACAACTCAGAAAACATCAAAGCAAGACTAACTGACTAAGTTCCAGCATAGAACTTTGCACAAAACAGTAGCAGTTCAACTTGCCATATTCTATACAGCATACACAAGTCGATGAAACAGAGAAAAAAACGAAGAAAGAATAATAACATGGAAAAACATGAGGATCATAAAGAGCGAATACATCTGAGCCATTGAGAATGATTTTGAACCATATCACCAAGTCTCCAGTAATTGATTCTTAGAGTCTCAAGAACCTTAACCAGGCATACCATTACTCCCTACAAGGTTCAAATCAATAATCAAAGACTTTATGAGTTGATACCAGATTTCGGTTTGATCACATCTTAACTCTTTTCCATATATTTTGCGTTATACCTCTGTACATCGATTCGCCAATGAACAATTCAGCTACCTAATACTAGAGAGTTCTGATTATATACATATAAAGTCAAATCAAGTTAATTCTCAATTTACACAGTTTGACGTGAGATTTGACCGATTCTCTTTGAAAAGCGAAATTATTTAGATCACAAAAACACATGATCTGTTTGATACCATAAATGGGCTGAGTTAAATTATATCCATGCAGGAGTGAGAACGCACCAATGACCTTGAGCGCATGCCACTCATTGGATAACGGGACCTACCATTATTATCATAGCACCACTATGAACACTGTTATAATGAAATGATGTATAAATTTCATCCCGATCTCGTTTTTAAGTACTATTTGGATAATGTGTTGATAACTCGTCAGGGTTATGTTTAAAGTTAGGATTAAGTTTAGGATGCTTAATTTTTATCTGCATTTTTCTAGTAAGTAGTTGTCAACCCCGTTTTTGGAACTCAAAATAATTCAACCGAGGTCTTTCGGGGAAGACTGAAAAAACAGGACAAAAAAGAAATAAATGGGTAGTTTGATTGGATACTAGTAACTAGTGTGACGTGTCTAGTCATTTCTTTCGTGCAGACTGAATTCTATCAGTCAGGTTTGCAATGGGGTCACCATTCTAGGTAGCTCGCCATCACGGTGCACATTGATTTGATGATATTAGATAGTTGGAGGCAATCGGCAGGTAGCCTTGGACCTAGGTTTCGTGCTAGTTGGCACTCACCAGTCCACAAGGCGTATCTGCGTATCTGGTTCACAATAAGAAGTCATCTTCAGTTACCTCGATGAATACATGTATAGAAATCGGTCTAACCTAGACAGTAATACTCCTCATTATAATTGGGAGATATTTTTAAGTCGCGTTAGGGAAAACATCCTGTGTCTAGTGTATTTTATCATTAATCTCCGTATTTCTCTTGTAAATAGACATAATTTTTATGTAAAAAAGAACAAACAACAGGCTGTTATGATTAAGTGTCGCCTCAAGATCAGTCGTGCATTCGTATTCTATGGATATCTATATAATTTAACTTTGCCTATAAATGGTAATCAAAATATTTATACAGAACTCTATACTATTGATTGATTGAGATGACTGCTTGTTTGTTAGCCAGATCGAAGTGATCCTAAACACACCAATCGACTATCATTATCACCCAAGTACCTATCCATAATTCGAGTAAAGGCGTGAACTAATCTGGCTCTCTGAGATCAGTTAAACCCGACACAACTTTGATGAGAACGGCATAAAACAAGTGAAATTGCACCGCTGTCTGGTTGGCTAGCTAGTTAGTTATTTAGCAAGTTCTACCTTGTTAAGGTAAGTGGGTATGCAATTACTCATCTCAATCAATCAGTTGTATGCAGTTTCATGCAAGTAATAAATGTGATAAACTTATCGAATTGAGAGTATAAATATTTACTGTCGTTTATGCTGTCTGCACAGAAAACAACAATCATTTATAAAGTGGATAAATAAAGTCGAGACAGATGTGTTATTATTCTATTGATGAATATGTTGACGATGATGGTGATGTTAAGTACAGATTACATGGAATTATTTTTAATACACATGTATGTATAGTTTATGATGTATATTCCATGTGAAGGCCAATTCTACACACACACACACACCTATACACTACTAAAGTCTAAATTATGCAAAACTGTCCAAAAATTAGATTAATGAAATACAATTGACCTTGAAATATGATTGGTTGATTTTCATCTCATGCATATTATTAACACATTGGATAAACATCATTTTGTAGGCATAGATAGGGGTGTACAACATACAAAGTGAATGATAACACCAATAATAATAGATTTATGGTGATATTTGTGCTTCTTCATTTAGTATCTATCATCCATCTAACTTAAGTTGATATTATAATGTAGTTAGGGTGAAAACATACCAACCATTCAAGGTTAAAAAATAATTAATACTAGTAATTATTATTATTATTATTCCCTAAGGTTGTGAGTAGAACAGTCCCTTTTAGCTAACTCCACGATTGTGCATAAGCACTTCATCTCCTCCATGTCATCTAATTCAGGGTTTCTCATTAGGGCTCCATTTGAGGTTTCTTGCCTGACGAGTGATATCACTCAGTGTTCTCCTTAGCGTGAGTGTCCGACTCGTCTCCATTTTCTTCAGTCTTTTTGTTGGATAATAAGTTCATGGATATTTTGTTGGACTGTAGAGTTCCTTGTTGCTTATCATTTATAGCTGGTTATCTGATCTTTAGTATAGAACTGTTGATAAAATCCAGAAACTTGTTTGAAGTGCTTTCAGGGACACGTGTACCAAGTCTCTAAACTATATGGAAGCACTGACTAACTTGATAATAATGTTAGAAATCCAAATTTTGTTCTTTATGCTCATCACAGCAGCTTTCCACACACTGATTTCAGAATAAGGAAGATCTATCTCTCCAACCCTCACTGGCTTCGACATCCTCATCTATGCCGCCTGTAATTTAAAAGGTTCTATCTAGTTAAGTGAAACAGGTGGCTTCCTTCAAATTTCTTCCGTTGGTAGTGACTGGTGTCTATTATTCTTACTCGTTTGGTACCTTTATTATCTCTGTCTTCTCTACGTTCACATGAGTTCTTATCGTCACTGTCTACCTCTTTTGCTAACTGATTGGTTTTCGCTTGTAGATCTTTGAGATCACGTGACATTGGACATAAATCGTCCGCAAAGTCCAGATCTTCCAGAGTTTTCTTGGTTAGTCCAACGTATCTATGTCTTCTCGCTCCTCAAGTAAGGTGTGCTGCATAACTCAGTCCACCACTGCTGCCTTCACTCTAAAGACATCGGTGATTTTTCCGTCGTGAGAATAATAAAGGTGATAAGTAGATTCAGTTGCCAAAAAATCAGCGCCTATATATATATATTGTCCTATGATGTGAAGTTTTACATATTCTCATTTACGATTTTGCCAAGCAAGCTGATGATGTCACGAAGCATTGTACCCTAGGGGTCCAAAAAGTAGTGGTTATCTCTTCCTGTTCTGTCGGATATTTCTAATATCCTCTTTAGTCGCAACTTTCTGCACTTATGTCTTCGCTTAAAACCAGAAGAAATTTCATAAGAATTTGTTCTCATACAGCTATATAAAAAAACTTCAACCATACCATATTTAGTAGCATGGTTGTTGAGTGAAAAGATAAATGTCAGAAAAGAGCCTATAAACCTACTTCATAACCTGTGAATTAATAGCATTTCCATTTTGTATAAGAATTATTGTTTGGAATAAAGAGCTTAACACTACTGATTTATTATTTCAGTAATCGCCTATGTCATACTAAGTTCGTCATATAAACTATCACACCTTGGAATCAGTGAAATTGCTACAAATCCTACATGTGTATATTTTCAGGTGTTGGTTTGCACGGATTTGATTTATTTCTGGATTGATAACGAACTGACACGTTTTAGAAAACCATTGAAAACCAGGAAGTACTGGAAAGCTGTTTCGTCTTAACTAGGGACTCTTCATCAGTATGTACCCCTAGAGACTGAATCTAGGACCTTCAGAATTCCTTCTGAGTGGCTGAATGGTCTACAAGCCCGTCTTGTAACCTAAGGGTCTTGGATGCGATCCTCAGAATTGAGGTGATTGATGGCTACCACTGAAGAGACTCAAACAATGTGTATATTTACTGATTACAAGATGTTTAATTCTGTACGTAAAAATTATTGCAGAATGGCATTGATTTAAGGTGCAAAAAAGAATAGGATTCAAGGTAGGAATGAGAACAGAAACTAAGTGCAGGAAATATGAATGAATAACTAAGTAAGTTTCTCCAGTTCAAAGGTATGCCGTAGTGTATGCTGTAAAAACACATGAGCAGTACTCATGAAGAATAAAATGGCAAAAGAAAGCAAACAAAATATTTTCACTCATAGAGAAACAATAAGATTGATTGATAAATCATACGTGTATGAATTCAAAGAGTGCTTTTCTGATGAATTTTCAAAACGTTTATTACCACACACACACACACAGCTAATGTTGTTTACTAAGAATTCTACTTACAGTAAATTGTGTCGACTCAAGCAAACGGAATAACCAAATGAATATGAACAGAAAACTATTTATAGAAAACAAATTACTTAAGAGAAAATAATTATACAAGATGGCAATCACTTATATATACTAGAAGTGTCTCTTGCTTTATCATTGGGATTCCCAACATTACTTAGTCCAAACCGCTTTTAGTACATGAAATCACGGAAATATATCGATGTCATGTCATTTAGCTACTCATTTGACGCTAGAATACTGTTTTTCAAATGCCCCACCCACTCCCAAGTGTGTCAGTGGATCACAGAATAAATGCTCTCCGACTACTCACTTGGCTTAGGGCTCGATCCCGGGTCGATGCACTTCTAAACCTCGGCTAACTAATAGCAAGCCAAGTAAAAAGGATAGGTTGGGCATGGGACTAATAACCCCACCACATGGAAAAGAAGAGCATCACTGCCATTGAAACTTCAAAGCTCAAAGCTTGAAGCCCTATGTTCTCCCCTAGGAAAGCAAAGGAATAGAAAAAATTTCGAATTAGTGTGGGTTCCATTCAACAGGTCAGTAAAATCATAAGAATGATTTACGGTGTTGTAAAATATCTTTGAAAATACACTCAAGGTCATATGGTCAGTCATTTGCTTAGGTCTTTTTTCTGTACCCTAGTCTTACCACCCCTCATTAAACCGAAATGAAAGCAAAATGCAGTTAATCAGCTCCTAATTTCTTCACATTTCTATGAAAAAAAACCTTAGTAATACACCAATCAAGGCGTAGAAAACAGAGACTGATCTAATTCCATTATGTACTAGATACTGTTTCAAGCATGAATAGATCTATTTGGTGAAATAAATCAAAAACTTTAAAGCCTGGTTTTCATAGGTTTTATTTTATTTCTGGCCCAGTTTATCTTTATACGTCCAAGAAGCGCACGCACTAATGTTTTTGAGTGAATTTGTGCACTAATCTTACTTTAACCTGTCCCTAACCCAAACCTGACCTAAAGCTGAGGAGATGAATATCATGCCATTTACTCGGTTTCACTGACCTGCTCTAACTGAGCGTTCATTGATCATTGGTGCGTTCATGCCTGTTGGGTATCTAAAGTTTAACTTTATCCTTTTGCTTCATTCATTTAAGTTGTATTCGTACTCATTATACATGGGGTTCGATCCCGGCCGACGCACCCCTTTACCTCGCTAGGCAAGAAATAATGCTGGTGAAGAGGAAAGGTTGGGCATGAGGCTAGCAACCCCATCCTATAAAATAAACACTGCTACAGAAACTCCAAGCCACTAGCTTGAGGCCCTATGTTCCACTGGGGAACGTGAAGGAAAGAAAAAAAATACATGTAAACAGTATAAACCAGCTCTTATGCAAATGCTTTGAGTTCATTCGGTAAATACAGTTTCTCTGATGATCAAACTTCCCCTTTAATCTATACTTTTTTTCTTAAGAATTATCACTTTGTCTCATCCCGGATCTTTTAGTTATGTACGGCTGAGTATCAGTCTTAATAATATCTAATAATATTTCAGTCAACCAAGTTTCTTCAATCGATGTATAATTTCAACTAAAATATTTGACCTTGCATTCCCATTTCATAGAGTCTTGGTTATGTGTGTCAGTTGTTCAATAGTAGAATACTTGCCTGCCAAGAAGGTGGGGATTCGCTTCCTGACTGAGGCACTCCTAAACCTCGCTTAGTTTATAAGCCAGCAGTAAGCCCAGAAAAAAGTGACGGGTGAACGTGAGGCTAGCAACTTCACCTTTTAAAAAAGCAACAACAACACAGCTACTATAATTTCAAAAATAGTTTGAAGTCTCCAATATGTCCCACTCGAAACGAAAAAGAATGCAAAAAAATAGTCTTGGTAAGATTCTTTAACCAACAGCTTACGTTTTTAAGTGCATATTCTTAGTTACACATTTCACTCAAAACCTAACGTTACTGACTCTGTTCTGCATGAGGTTTTTAAGACTCCTTCTTTTTTAAACAGTATTGTACATGTTTTGAATATCTCTTTCTTCACGGAGGAAACTGACACTCATCCATTCCATATAGAAAGCTCTACTAGTCATGCGGTAAAGATACTTAAACAACCAAAAGTTTAAAAATCGTATTCGTTTTTGATGCATTCATTTAGCATTCAGACTTTCTGTTCACCTCAGATACGGAATGCACATTTTCATCTATGGAAATGTTTATTGATTACAAATAAGTATTCAGTGTATTTTACTTTTTTCATGCTTCTTCAAGGGGGGAAGAAGTTTCTAACAAAGCACCATCGACCATCCGGTTGGTCCTGACTAGAGATAATGCCTTAATGTTATCTGACATGAAACAGTTTCTACTCAGTTACACAATCCGATTTCGTAGAGATGCCAACATGGTACTTAACTTCCTACTGTAATTCATGCATATTTGTGATCTTTCTTGGTAACATAGATGTATAACTAAGTAGAAGTTATTTGGTGGACGTCACTAGCAATCTGATCCAGGATGGACATTTCGTTCTGTTTGGGACTCATCAGTTGGATGTACCTGCAATATTCAGTGACTGGTGAGTGATATTCTCACTGAGATTAGAATCCACAACCCAACATTTGAAACGCAAAAGCGTAATCCACTGTGGCCATGGAAACCTCCTCTTGTGCAGAGGTTATGCTTTCTGGGTTCTAGTCTAAATGGCAACACTACCACCCACGAGTACTGTAACGTTAGAAGATAAGAGAATTGGCAATGAGGCCTTTATAAAGGAAAAACACGTCATATCTATACATTCTTGGCCAAAATAAAGTCCGGCTAAGTCAGAGGAGAATAAATTGCTCGGAATGGTTGACAATTGATCCAAAGTTAAACAAGTTGTTCAATGATGTTATTTCATGTCCACAACGTAAACTTAATCCAGGTTTGAGGAATAAACATTCCTACCTGTGTAGCGATTGACTTCAAATGTTGATTTAAATTTTGGTCGCTTTATATCAATCTGCATCACGCTATAGTACATCCAGCTGACGAGTCCAAAATAGGAAGAAATGTGCATTCTGGATTCAAGTACTAGTCTCCATTTACCATATAACACTACCTTAGTTCTTAGACATCATTGAAACATCCGTATAAGGAGCCACTATGTTAACAGAGACCAAACATTTCCGTCTAACATAATTAGTCAATGAAAAATACAAAATAGCTACAGATTATCAAGACAAATCTTACTGAAAAATTTAGAAGCTAGAGAAATATAAAAGTTATTAGCCTGAAAAGTAATTAAATGCCAGTAAGAAACATCTGAGTTAATGACTCAATGTTTATAATCAAAGGTTTCTTTCTAAGCATTGTTACACTTAAAGCTCAGTCCTCCGTCTAATTTTCATGACGCTTATAATCCAAGTGAATCTTCAATCTTTGATTAAACTCATGTTCTGATCAAAGTTCAAAGGTGTTCTTCCACTCAATTTATACACACCATTTTTCTTATCCACTTTAAGACTGAATTATATCTGAGAAATAGTCGTCTAATGGAAATTGACTTGGTTTAACTACTACACTTTTTTCACAGACTGATTTTCTGGATATGCCCCACTAGTTTAATGGAAGACTATTTCATTAGCATACTGTTCTCAAATGACAACCTGAATAACTGAATTCCGAGTGCAATATATGACTTCAAGATTTGCAGTCCCAGTAGCTATGTTGTTGTTTATTTAACGAAGTGTGGTGACTAGCCCCGCACCCAACCTTACTAACGACTAGTAATCTAGGCGAAGTTTAGGATTGAGTCAACGGGGAATTGAACACAGACTTCTTATGTGGCTGTGAAATTTATGGAGAAATTAAAGACACTCAAAAGACACCAGTGCGCCGATGACTTTGAGACGGCCAGTGGCGCTAGAAAGATACATTCGGGTCCTTTATTCAATTCTAAACCTAATCTTTCCCTAACGTAAACTTAAACTAACCAAATATCAAGTATAGTATTCTTACACTTCTTTCAACAACCGTTTTTTTGCCGGATTTCACTGCGTAGCACAGACTGAGACTTCCTAGGTCATCGGTGCGTTTGCGTCTGTTGAAGGTCTATTCTGTAACTTCGTCCACTTTATAAGTGAACACTTTAAAACAAACTCTAGAAGTGTTATCATTATTAAAATTAATACACTGAATTAAATTGCCAAAATAATTCCGTAAAAATACTATGAAATGCCCAAATGGCCAACTTCTATCTTCTTTTGATTTGTTTTGAAAAGTAAACTCCTGGTAGGCATCATATATAGTGATCATATGCAAAGGCATATACTTTAGTACGTAAGGGTACACAATAAGGGTTTTTTGATGGCATTTTAGACAGCAATTAAGAGTGGGTTGGTTACAAAATAAACCGAAACAGAACATGCCACTCTAAAATATTTTAAATCATCATAAATCACATTTTTATACAAAACGTGAAGCTCTACATCATTCCATTGTTTGTGTGTTAAGATGGGCTAAGTACAATGTGTAAAACAGCTAGTTCATTCATAGGAAGAAGTATCATTCCCACACATTTACCCCTCAGAATGTTATGTAAAGTTTATAGGAGTTGCGTAAATGAAAATGAGATGTTAGACACTTCTGTAGTGTTGCTCAAGCAGAGGAATAACAGAGAAAAAAATCCTGGGTGGGGAATTCTTAACAAGCTGTGAGATTATAGTATCCTTGACCCCCACAAAACAGTAAAAGGAGGAACTTACAAAGATTGTAATGCAAAGTAATGACAAAAGGCCCGGTATTTATAAACTACCAAGAAATGGTTTCGAAGTCGAGTATACTAACAGAGATAGCCGATAGAAATAAGTTTGGATATTGTTTCATTGAGATTTAGAGATATTTTAAAGATGAGATCCGAGTAAAGTTAAACAATTAAATCTGGAAAAAAATATACACTAGACTTCATCAATTCCATTGGTTATTTTTTGCTTCCTTTGGTTTCTGAGTAGGAAATAGGGCTTCAAACTATTCTGAAGTTTTAAGTAGAGGTGGTATTGTTTTCCCTGGATGGGATTGCTAGCTTCACTTACAACCTACCCTTCTTCAAAGTTTACAACCAGCTAGCACACTAGATGAAGTTTTTTGGAGCGAGTCTGTCGACTGGAAATCAAACCCAGACCACGTGGGTTGTTGATGTGCATCCTTTACTGAATTATACAACACCACAGAAAATCTACTTGAATAATATACTGGAGGAATGAATCGTCCCAGTAACTTAAATAGTCTACGGGTATAATAATTAGTTCCAATACAAAATACAATAATAATAATTCTTATGCCTAATACATTACGCTGGTATTTTCTTGTGAATAACAGGATGAAACTTAAAATATCACCAAATCTTTTTTTAAGATTAAGAAATCAATGGAGTAATGACCTTGAGGTGTGTTCAGTGATGACTGACTTTTACCTGATAGAATTTGTCATGCGGTCACCGAACAGGCTGACTCAACAGTTAGATAATTTACTCTCCTTAAGATGTAAGCTTCTCGCTAACGCGCAGCTACTTTAATGCCTCAAAAGAAGTTTGAGCAACTAGATAGAACTAACTTTGTAATATGTGATGGTGACTGTACCTGCTAAGTGTTGACTTGATGAACGAAAATTCGACGATGAAACTCTTTCTCTATCTAACTATATATTACTTCTTAATATTTCAGCTTTGAAGTTTCAGTAGTGATGGTGTTGTTTTTACGAGGTGTGGTTGTTAGCCTAACATTCAACCATCCTTTTTTCCTGGAATTACTACCGGTTAGGTAAAGTTTAGGTAAAAATCGGTTTGGAATTGAACCAAGACCATGTGAGTTACTCGTGAGCATTCTATCAGCGAATGACTGATAAACGAAAACCAAATACCTTGCAAGCAATCAATTCTATGAGTTGCTAAAAGAAAAACTCAACTTTTCATTATTCATAATTTGGGAATACTTTTTAGGGAACACGAAATTTAGTGACAATAAAGTGATATGAAACCCACGTTTATCCCTTTCGCTTTTAACCTATTTTCAGTGGAATAAGACATCATTCTGTACATAGACTTCAGTATACGTAATGCTGGTTCAACTCGTAGGCATATGATTATAAAGATTGTATTAAGAAACTTTGTGTATATACGTGATTCATACTAAACTAATAAATAAGCTATATCTACGCACCGCATAGGCGTCTGTAGTTCAATGGTAGGATGCTTACAAACCGTGTATGTCGTCAAGGTATACCAGGAATAGAGATAATATTGGATATAAGGATAGTAATCTGATCCCGTAAAAGAACACCACTGCTAGTGAAACTGTACAAGCTTGAAACCCCAAGTTCCCTTTGTAACGTAAGGAATGAAGTAGAACAAGAATACACCAAGTAAAAAGGCGTAAGGATTATTAGCAAATGATAATCTGTATTCTGTAGATCATAAAATCGCTCAATAAATATATCAGCTTATTATGGTAATAATCAAAGCAAACATTATTTCACTTAAGATCATTTCTCTATGATATAATAACACTGCATCAGAATAAATAGGAAACGGTAATTAACAAAATTTACCAATATATTAGACACAATATGGTAAAGTTAAAAAATAGGCACTTAGCATGCATGAAAGCACCAATGACCTTGGAACGAACAGTGGCGGCAAAACGAAAATTTGGGTTCCTAACTCAACCATAACTTCAATGTTTCTCTAAGCTAACCGTAAACTAACGAGTGGCTTTATTGCATATCCTCACTAATTGCAGCATCGTAGTCCTTTGTTATGGTGGTTTGTATGCTTTTTAAATCAAGTTTTGCTTTAAACCATTTTTTCTAGCGTACACGTTATCGGTAGCACTATATTCTCTAGCTGCGTTACATTTGCTGCAATTTTATCAGAAAATGTTGTTCAATACAGGCAGTATTTTCAAAAGTTAAACGTATACTATTAAATTTACCTGAAATTATGCTTGTATATTTTGGCTTATTTATTGAAATGCGCCCTAATACCCACTGGATAAAGGTGGTGCCACTTCAAAAAAGAGATGCCATATAATAGCCCTTTTTACAGCCTTACTCTAACTGAACACTCCTAGGACACGGTGCTTTCGCACCCGTTAATTCCACCCTAAAGAGACAGTAATTATCTCTCCCTAAAAACTCATTCCATTGATAGTAATAATGATAATAATAATAGTTAGGCTCGATCTTGATCTTAACATTGAATAAAGGTGTTAAATTCACCATACCATATCAGATATACAAAATAAAATTCTACCTACTTCCTTAATAGCAGAATGTGTGTATACACACTTAGACAGCATTTATAAATTAACAAAATGTCTCATATCCAGAAATATACTAGTCTGGAATATATAAAGATGACTCATCACACATCCGCCTAACATTTTCTGTCTAATATATATGCGCCCTAGTTAAAATGTATTCTGTATGTACTTGTTGAAAAGTATATTATTATTATTATTATTATGTGGATAAAATTAAGGTCAGCGTCGCATATACTTGTTTATTGGTTAAGAATTTTCTAGTACAAATTTATGTCTGGATTTCATAAGAAAAGACTGAAAGAAATGTAGTCTAAAGGATACTAAGTTTATCAATCTAAAATCTTATTTTCAAGCGTTGGTTTGTGTAAGGATGTAACTGCTTTCAAAGCTTGATCCTCCAAATGATTTCAGTTAGACTCCTTCAGCAGTGGTTTGTTTAATGGTGTTCAGCCAGCTCGCCTTGTGAGTGGGGGGAAGTCGTGGAGTTACTAGTTCATATTGCTGAAGAGTCGCAAACTGGGAAAAAGCCCTGATCAATAATTTCTGAGTTTTCAATAGTTCTTTAACTTATGAATCAGTTCATGACCAAACTTGAGTTAAATAAATAGGCTAGATTGATTGAATACTAAAATGTTCAAGACAGTGTGACGTTTTTCAAAAGTTATTTATTTTATTTCAGTTTATAAATTACAGGTTCCTTTGTGAAGTTTGTCGACTATTTTCATCATTCAACATTAGCTTATTTTATGTGATTACTGAGATGTCACAACAGACGTCAAACTTTCGCTTGCTCTTCTTCCTTTTACATTTTACTAATAACTGATTGGACTCCAAATATAAATCTAATTCTCTACCAATTGCACATGAACAAACTACTTACAAACTAGATGGGGCTCTCTACCAGGAGGTAATCCAATAAATAAATGAAGTGCTGACGTCGGTAGCCTTTTTGTGTGATATTTTTTCAGCTTCTAAGTTTATTTTTACATTCTTTCTAGTTATTGGGATCCAATATTACATGTTGAATATTGGAAATATTCACAAACTTACAAGATGAACAAAGTGCACAAATATTTTAGGCTCTACCGTGTTCTACGAAACAGTCTAATTATACTAATCAATATAAATCTACACAGAAAACATTCTTCTACAATGGAATACACAACCGTGAAGTTCACATACTCTAAGGAAGGCATCAGAACTATACTAATCTAGTAGTTAACACTCCTATTAGAGTGAGTGGATGAAAACAAAAGAGTCTTAGAAATACACAATAACTACCCTATTATGGACTGCAATTAAGACTGATTGGTTGATACACTGAAGTGGAGTCTTGCATAAGAATCTGTTAGCTCAACCTCTCACAGTTTGATATAATATACAAACACTCATAATAATACCAAAATTAAAACACTCACATGTGAGAAAAAAGTGTATAGCTAAATTGAGAGTAATAAAAATGTTTGATATTTCATAGATAAATGAATGTATACTTGTGCTGCTGAACGAACAGCCTTTAGATTTTATAAAACACACACACTTGCATCATCTCACGTGACTGATAAGATCAACAGTCTGAAACACCATAACTTGATACACCAATCTGAATTCACATCTTACATACTTTAGGCGAAATTCGCAAATAAGGAAAGGGACTAGCTCAGAATATACAACAAACCACATTGCTAACTAAGTCTATTGGGACTCACTGATTTGATCTCTCTCCATAACACTAACTCTATAACATTACCATAAAGTTCTGCTCAATATGACAGCAACAGAACATCGACACTTCTACAGTATGTAACGTAATGCATGCATTGGAGCATTTATGACGAATGATGTGATTAACTGATGGTTGCTTCAAGGTGATTTTGAAGGTTCCTTGGTTGATTTATTTAGTGCAGGGAGTCATAATCTAACTTTACCCATTTAAACACAAAAAAATTGAGCAAAGAATATTCTTTTCGATAAATTTCTCTTCTGGCTCTACGATTATATATATCTTTATATAGATAGAATATTTTAGATTAGTAGTCAATAACAATATTAGTGTTTTTTAAATAATATCGATTTGTAAAGTAAGATCGATGCAATTGTAGTTCATTAAAGATGCTTAAATTATAATAATAAAGATATAATAGCAAATAGAATATCAACTAAAATTAGGAAAATTCCACAAAATTCAGGATCATTCAAACCCAAATGGCCAAGGTAAGGATAATGTCTGAACTAACTTCTTTTAGATGCACAAATTAAGATTGTTAATATGGATCCCAACATCTTCAACAATATTAAGTAGTCGAACTCTTAAAGCAAACTTGAGATTCGTTGGTACGAGGTAAATGACCCTGAAAGCATGGTTAACGTCAATCTTGTGTTCTGTATCCACAAGATGAGATAGAATAGCACTGTGAATAGATTTTGTTTGTCCTTTGCTTAACCACACAGAGTGATGTTCGGAAATTCGACGAGAAAGACGCCTAATTGTACAGCCTATGTAACTGGCTCCACAGGAACACCAAGCACAGCCTATTTGTTTGAAGGTTGGTTGACACTTATTATTCCTACAGAAAAACACTTCTATTCCGTTAAACATCAAAGTGCTTTTACTTAGGTACAGGGGTAGGGTTGGCAGATAATTTACTCAATATAAGAAAGGAAGTTATAACAATTACGCTGTATAAGACAAAAATATCAATAAGAAACTTGAATGATTCAACAAAATAATACTAATCACAATAAAATCACATTTGCTTAAGTCTCACACTAAGCAAACATCGAGATTATGATGCCCTTCTAAGATATTACCATCCAGAATTGTGTCAGGGTGCCTAAATAACTCCAGAAATAATTAATCAAGCCAAAGCAGATAAATGAAGGAACGAAGTGACAACTGAATGTGTCAATAAAGGAAGTATCTAAATCTGACAATCATACAAATACTAATACTATCAACCATACTAGCAATAATGGCAAAACGTTCATAACAAGTCCAAGTGTGTAAGGTTTCTCCATTATAGATAAGACTTCATTTTGATAAATCACACAGTGTTGTACAGTTATATTAACTGATGACGTTTCGAGCACAAATTATTACTCATAATCATATGAAGTCACTCACACAACTTTTTACTTCATCTATATACATGAGTGCCCAAGTTTTATACGTGTAAGGTTTCTTTTTATGCTTTGAGTTCCCAATGGAACACAGAGTTTAAAGCTTTGAAGCTTCACTAGCAGATGCTGTGGGGGTGCAGTTGTTAGTCTCACGGCCAATCTTCTTTTTTTCAAAGCTTACTAACAGTTGGTTGAGGTCTGGAAGTACGTCGGCCGGGGAATTGAACCCAGGACCACGTGCGTAGTTAGCGTGTATTCTGGCATTGAGCCACCAATGCATCCTTATAAGGTCTTACTGTTTATCAAATAATTAAAACAATGTGTAAACATTTTAGAATTCAAACATTTATGTTTTATTTCAACGTCGTTAACGTGATGATATCCAGCATTAATGGTGAACTGAATACTTCCGACTTTCACCACTTCAGATAAATGCATCTGCATCGAATAAGACTTGCATCTATTTTACTCATTTTTACTAACGTTAAATAATAGTAACAATAATCTTAACCACCTTATTCCAAGCAGTAATGTTAACTTAGAATGGAATATATTCAGAATTATATATAGTGTGACAATTTATCTACTTTTATAAATATATAGGATACATAAAGTAGTAAAAATAAAATCTCAAGAAAGTGAAGGTTAACAGAGAAATAAGTATATCTAATGACAATTTTGGTAATAATTTGCTGTTTGTTTACAGATTTTATAGGAGGTTTAGAGGCTCCTTCCTGACATTTGTCTTTCCACACAACAACCGTGCTAAAAAGTTGTGAATAAAGAGGATGTTCAGTTTGTGACAAGACTTTAGCTAACTGCTTTCAGGAATTAAAATGCTTATTAACCACAATGTCAGTTAGTTTGGTTAAAG
Organism: Trichobilharzia szidati; assembly: GCA_944472155.2. Taxonomy (NCBI): domain Eukaryota; kingdom Metazoa; phylum Platyhelminthes; class Trematoda; order Strigeidida; family Schistosomatidae; genus Trichobilharzia; species Trichobilharzia szidati. The sequence goes on from OX235271.1 coordinate 166,776,326, forward strand.
GCGCACACCCAAACCACCTCGCTTTCAGCCTTAAAAGTTTTGCATGATGTAACAGTCTTTCCCTAGAATCCCAGTGAAGAAGGCGAGACAATAAAGAAGAATAGGTAGAATATGTGAATTAATAAAATGTAAGAGAAAAGACTGAGTTAAGCCAGGATGTCTCAACTTCGTTGTTAAAATAAGTCAAGCGAAAGACTGTTTTTAGAAATCAATAGGATATGAGACGGCCAACAACGATTTGAAGAGAAACTGATACTGATTTCCCTCCTGACACAGTACCGTCGATATCACATAAGAATCACGCAATTGAATCAGTCCACGCAAGTTATGTTCACACCTTGAACTAAAATCAGCAGCCTAACACTTAGAGGGATTCAGTTTAAGGCTATCAGAATAAACACACTGGTTTAACCTCACATAGGAAAATATTCATACCAGAACAATCTCATGTAGAAACCACAATTAAGAGATAAAAATTGTCAAATCTCCAGGTAATATCAGTGAAATTGACCTCAAAGGAATACGATGAGTTATGCCAAAAGAAGAAGTGTAGGCACACCAGCTTCAGTAAGCAAAATTGTGAAGCGGTTCCCACTAAAAAAACAGAAACGTTATTATACATCAGAAAACTGAGACTCAAGTGTATCCAGCTCACAACTATTGATTGGAATGAAACCTGCATTATTGGATTCCACTTCTAGCCACTTCGAAACAAATAAACATCCTAATGAAACCGCTAAAATATCTAAGAAGCCCATATGGAATGCGAAACCAAATTATAACTTGATGAGAGTAAATTAACGTTAGGTAATAAAATCATACGAATAACCAACATGACCAACTAACTGTACTAAAATAAGTATACTGGATTAAGTATGTAACAAACGTGTGACTTAAACAATACGGGCTCAATTCTCCTAGTCAGCCCAATGGGAAGGGAATTCCACCCTAGATATTAAAATGTCTCGATTTGCCACTCCTTCCCCCCTCCATTAACACAAGCTAGCTGGGTAACCATATTTATGACTGAGAATGTTGACAAGGAATGCGATAGGACTGGATGGAGCAAAGACTACTTGTATTAAATACGTTCTCTTAATAAATAAGATATGGAATGCTACACAAAGCATAACAAGCCTTTGAAATTCTACAGACTTCAAAAGGCTCGTGTACCATAAAAATGTACTGGTAGGTATTCATAATCATACCCCAGATAGTTTATCATCACTATGTCTTGAGTACACTTTCAAAAATTTATGCGGCTTTTCTGGCCATCTCTTTCCGTTTTACAACTGCCAGCTTCATGTCGTCTGTGTAAATACACTTAATTCAATGCCAGTTAAAATAACAATATTTATTATACATAATACAAATCCTGTACTCCTGTTGGAATAATTTCAGAACACGATATAAGCAAGCAAATACGTATTTCCCTTAAATTCCTTTACTAGAAACCATCGACTTCATCTGTGAATCTCTGATAGAAAATGACATGAAAGGTGGGTATATCACCCAAAACACTAAGGGAACTGCTACTCCGTTGAACGATGAATGTGCGGTCTCAGTTTAACAAAGAAATCCATCGTTGTAAAAAGACACGATATGTATTATTACATATCGATGCATGTAGACAATTATGGACATCGATTTGATTACGAAAATTTAGAAAATTTAAACAATGTAAACGTCGAAAGTGGCGCGGAACTCCTAGAAGACCATTTCAGCGAGCAAATACGTACTTTCGGTAAATTCTCATCAGGCTTTACAATTACATAATAAATTAGTCAGACATTTGAAACAATGTGGATCAATAGGATCGAATATAATCAAGGAGAATATAATTAGAAAATTAATAGTAATAATAACCAGGTTAAGAATTCTAAGCCGCGGTTGAAGGCTATGAAAACAAGAGGGATTGAACAACATTTTTCTCAACACAAACATTGGTCCGAAAACTTTTTATGGCGATTTCCCCAGCTATGCTTAATAATCGAAGGTGTGCAAACTTAGGAAATTGAGGTGGCATTATGTTTAGAATTGTAAAGGGGGAATTTCTACCAATCTTGTGATCCGTATCCACAAGGTGTGTCAGTATGAAACTCCTGATTCACTTTACGGCCCCCTAACCTAACCACATTGTTTCAAATGCCTATGAATATTTTATTACGTAATTGTGAGGCCTGACAAGAATCTACCGAAAACACGTGTTTGCTTGCCTAAATTGTGTTCTGAAATCCTGTATTGCATAACTAACAATACTGATTCATGAATATCCATTCTTATTCGTTAGAACGTAAATATTGACCAGGGGACTAAAATTATAAGATGGAAAATAATTGCCTTTACGGTAGAAAACAATAGTAGAAATTGACTACTTTTTTATCAGAACCAAACTAATCCTTATTTTATTGCCTTAAAAAGGCAAAACTTAGGTGATCTTTCCACCGATAGAGGAATGTAAATTACAATTAGAGTGAAGTACTCACACGTAGAGTCGAAGGTCAAATTAATACCAAACAGCACGAACAACTCAAAATCATCTTGAAGCAACCAATCGATCAATCACATCATTCATGTATTGCGTCCCAGTTTGCTCAAAGCACTAAATAATCTTTTATTGCCTAATTGAGAAACTGTACGAGGGTAATTAAGGAGGAATAATACTATCTGTCTATATATCATACGGGGGCATATAGTTAAATAGCAAATTTATCAACCTTAGCATGGCTTTTATTATGATCGATTGTTCAGAGTCATTTGGAAGGTACTTGGTGATGATTGCAGCTACAATTTAACTTCATCTACATGCCTTATTTCTACTTCTACTATCACAAACGAAATAACTGCAGTGTGATACTAGAACGTGAAGTGTACTCCACACACACATACTCACACAATTCCCTACATTAGGGCACATTTTATTCAACTATTTCCAAATCTTTATAAAATACGCTAGGCTAACACAAAAAACTATAAAACTACACGAATCTATGATATTTATTTGCTTTGCTTTTCCTATCCTAGCCTAAATTGAAAACTTCACTTAAGCAGAGTTCCTTTGGCATCTACCGAAATATGCAGCACCTAAGGTGTAAAAACTATCAATAATAGTAATAGTAATAATAAAGTTCTATCCAAGAGATTTATGAATGAATGAATAAACCATGAAACTCTGAACATACCTGACTTGAAGTTGCGTCTAGGCCGCCTTATTTTAAACATGGTGATCTTCCGCATCATGCATAAAATCCTCGATACCGATAGAGATCCAAAAAACCAACAAAAAATGATTAACGAATGTCTATCTCTCTCCTCATGTAGAGAAGGCCAACACAACTACTAATAATCCATTGTTGTATGTTGTAATACCAATAATATACACACTTAAGCACAATAATAAGTAAAAATGTACATACCTACCTAGCTGATAACGTACAATGCAACATACACAATTCTATCACATACACATACATACGCACCTAAACAATGAGATTAGCTGACTGTAGAATGAGCGAATGGATGAAAACTAGTCTGTGTAGGCGTTATACGCGTAGGTGTACTTTTACGCGAGAGACAGGGGGGAGAGAGAGAACATGAATATATAAAAGTATAAACACACAGAATTAGTTCTAAATGTTGGACACAGAATAGATAGATAGACTAGACCAGACCAGACATTTTCAAACCAATACTATATACACATATCTAATATACTTGTATACTTACAGAGTATATAGTATAATATCTGCCATAAATAGAGGACAATAAATTTCTCTTACCTCCATTTGCCTCTTTTCCTCCCGTTTAACTTTTCACTGAACATGACCGAATTAAAGGACAAAATATATGAAACTGGATGAAATTGGCTAGCTAGATTTTTATTTGTCTGATCTCATTGTATCCAAATATGATGATGATGTTCATGAATATGTTGATAGTGATATCCAATCAATTTTGTCTGGAATGAATGAATGAATGAATCAACGGAAATTCCTTCTTTTTTGTCTTTTTCTTCTTCTTCATATATTGTAAACGGTTAACTGACAATTACCACTTTTTTTGTTGTAATAATTATTTTTCTCTCTATTTGTGTTAGACAAAGTTGGCTTAATCTTTTCTGGAAAATGATGTAGACAAGATTTCGTGACTAAGGTAGATGGATGGATGGATGGTGTTTGTTTGCGTATGAGGATGAGAGTTATCTCAGGGTGTTTCCGTGTATATCATGCATGTAAAATATTGACTAAACCCCTGTAAAATAGAGGCAATCAATTACGGTTTGAATTCCTTCAGGTTGTCGGTGTAATCATATCAAATGTTTTTGATGTGGTTGTGTTCTCTGAGCTGGATAGTTAATTTGCGAAGCTTTCATCACCCTACTAGGTGACATCTTCAGCGCATACTTCAATTTGAAGTGAGCTTTTAGATTTCTCTACGAGTTTATTAATCATCTCTCCTGGCGACCTTGAACATGAAGGTGTGAAAACACACAAAAATAACCAATCACGTCCAAGGTTGCCAGTAGAGATGATTAATAAACTCGTAGAGAAATCTAAAAGCTCACTTCAAATTGAAGTATGCGCTGAAGATGTCACCTAGTAGGGTGATGAAAGCTTCGCAAATTAACTATCCAGCTCAGAGAACACAACCACATCAAAATCATCCACCTGAGCTACAAATCTTCTCTATCATATCTATATCAAATGTTACATTTGATTGTTTTAAATACCTTTTCATACATTTATTGTCGATATCTCGATGACACATTTGTAGTGTACAGCAATGTAAGTCATGCTTCCTACCTACATAGATTATTCAGCGACGCACATACCGCAATACTGTCATGCAATGTCTAGAAGATGGTAGTCTCCAGAAGTCAACTTACCAAAAGCCTACATGGAAAGGATAATATCTACATTTTTATAGTTTTTGTCCAAATAGCTTTAAACGAGAACTAGTCAATAATCTATACTATAGAGCTAGGAGATTATGCTCTATAGAGAAATTAGGGGAAGAATTTATGTTGAGAAGCAACGGTCACCCTCAAAGATTCATTAACAAGTATGGAAGATGTGAAGGCTGAAATGTCAAGCAAATCACATTGGAAAAAAGCCCGTCTACATTCAACTAGATTTTAAAGGTGAAAATATTACAGCAGTTGTTAACAGAAAATTGTGGATATCACTAGGCTGAACTTATCCTGCAGCTAAGCTGGTTCCCGTTTATTGAACAACTTGCTCTTTGGTGCAGTCAAAAGTCGACAGATACCCTTGTCATGTTAACTCCAACTGTGTATACAAATTTACGTGTATCTGTGGGAGCAGTGACATTGGAAGAACAGAAAGAAGGGCATACCTCCGATTTTCTGAGCATGTACCAAAATGCCTATATCTAGGGGGAACAAATGCTTTCAACAGTGCTATCACCAGGCATCTACTTGAAACGCGTCATGAGGTGGACGTCGCAAGATCGTTCAAAATTATCAGTAGGCAAAAGACTTCAATTCTCCTCAAGTTTGCCGACGAAATCTCCTTTAAGCTCCTGAAACTTGATTTATGCGTTCAGAAAGAAGTGGTTATCAGTCTTTTCTTGCCCTGGTAACTAGATATTTCCACCCTCTCTTTCATCTGATTACGTAGTGTCGAAAGTTTCCATTGTGTATGATCATTATTGTTCGGGATAAAATTTTTAATTATTATTACATATATTATTAATGTATGCGTATATTGATTGATTGATTTTTGCTTAAAAATGAACTCTGTGCAAGTATGTTAGAACTGTTTCTGTAGATATACTTAATAACGACTTTGCCCTGTTAGCGGCTGATGAGAAGCCAACGAAATAAATGATGTTACCATTTCATTCTGCAAAAATACTGTTGTTCTTGCTTTATTTAAAGACGTTTTATCGATTTTTTTCCGCACAACAGGAATATCTGTTGTGACGTTTACTATACCATGTGTGTTAAAACGCCTTGTGATTCCTGTGGCCTGTTTGAAACCTGGGCTACCAAAATACTCCATCACACTTCATTGCATATAATTTCTCTTATTCATATTGTTATAATCTATTAAAATTTGATCTCATATGGTGCTTTCTACTCCTGTGAGTATTTGAAATGTCTACAATCTGCTGACATGCAAGTTCCTACTCAAACTTAAGAAGAAGCAAAATCGTGGGTAGCAACGTATTCCAATACATGAGATAACTGTCGATGAGATTTTCAGGGCAAAGTGCCAATTGCCTGAGAAATAAAACTAATTACCTACAGTCTACAGTTATTCAGCTATTATGTCATGTCCTTGATTCAAAGAAAATTTACTCCTGCACCTTTTTCATCAATTGTCTTTCAACCAAATGTTGCGCATTTCTCGAATGAGGGAGGCGAAGAAGAAGAAATGCCATAAGCGATTGATTTTTGCTTCAGGTCAGACAGCAATGTGTCACGAGATTTACTGTTAGTTACTGTTTTGCTTGAAGATTGTGGACAAAGAGAAACTATTATTCAGCAATTCCATCTGAGAATTATGTACATTACACGAACACTGTTTAAAATAAAGCTGCTATTATTATTATTATTATTATTCATCCTCATGGCTACGTAACATTTTCAAAGACAAATTCAAGATAAAGTTTCCCTGAGTAGTAAGGCAGCACATTGCATTTAGAAGAAAGTAGGAATTGTGAAGATGTGAAGAAGATATACGACTAGAATTCATGGGTGATATACCAAGCGAGATCATTACGAAGAAATTAAGAAAATCAGTTCAAAGAACTTTTAATACTGGCGAACTACACGTATTATTCTCTACACGACCGATGGTGCTACTTCGACTGAAAGATGAAGTACCTAGACTAGCTAACCACTTCAAATTGTATCTATCAATTCAACTGCGCCTGTGGAGCGAGTTATGTTGGCCGTTGCTCTAGGAACTTGATTTTTCGTGCTCGAGAACATATCCCACTATGGATAAGTAAAGGTGTAGTTAAAACTATTAACAACTCGATATTAGACCATCTGGTGCAAACCGGTCAAAAAGCCAGCGTAGAAAAATCCTTCTCTATAATATACCGGGCGCCTAACAAATTACCAAAATCGTTGAAGCACTGCATGCTCTAAACAGCAGAGGCTATTGCAATTCGCCTCAAACAACCAATGCTCTGTGTCCAAAAGAAACAAGTCCAGCCCCTACTACTGCCCTGGCCCTCAGTAGAAACTATAAACTCATGAATTTGTATTATTATCTTTCATAATTCTTCTGACATTCAGCTTATTTTATGTTGATGCTATTCAGCTGTAATCTATCAATATTATTGATTTGATGTTATTTAAACATAAATGTCATTCATAAGACTAATTCATTCATCCATTCATTATAATGTATATATAATTGTAGAGCCTGATGATGAATTTATCGAAAAGTGTACTCATTGTTCCGTGTCTATTCTTTTGAAATCAGATTACATATTGTGGCGAGTGTTACTGATAAGATTTATCAGTAGTATATAAAGAGACGTTCATCGGCATAAAAACATCAAATAGCAGGGAGATAGATTTGATTTCAGAGAAGGCAAATGATACAGCGTTATAAAGATACATGGGATACGTGAAAGGAACACAAAGAAACACAATATGAAGTCCAGAAGTACTACAACACGAAGATCTGTGCAAATTGTGTGTTGAAGATAAGGCATGCATAATTTGACTGTGTAGAGATACAAATCACCGAGTCGAATGCGGTCTGCCATTAAAATATTATCAGTTTCTGTCCATTACAGTATAAGAGAGGCTTGGCGAAATGTCTATTTAAGAGGATTCAACATGTTTGCACGGCTGATGTTATAGAGAAAGAAAATGAAGTATTGGTGGCCACTCTTCTTGAAAACGGATATCCTTCACAATTTTTAAACAGGTGTAGAAGTCAATTAGTCTTTAAACCTACAATCTATACTGCCCCTAAGAAAAATGCATTCATTAAATTACCATTTAACGGGGAAATAAACAGTAGGATTTCGAGACAAAGGTTGAATTCGGTCATCCGTAGAATCTACTATGCAGCCCAGTTTGTAATTGTCGAAAAAGCTAAAAATATGCTTCACTGCAAACCTCAAAAGTGCACAAGTGATTATGTCACATCCCACACTATTTACCAATTTTCGTGTGTGTGTGTGTGTGTGGACATACAAACATAGGGAGGATTAATAGTGCTTTGCATGTAAGGGTGGGAGAGCATATCCGGAAATGGTTAGAAAAATAAATGAATTGTGGAAAACCAATAGATGCAGGTGTCAGACTACCAACTTCGTCTATAGCTAAACATCTAATCGAGATGAACCATAAGACAGACGTTAACTCAGTCAACGGCGCTTACTGAAATACGCTGAGGCTATGGCTATTCATAAACTTAAGCCCTCCCCCCTGTGTATTCAAAACCAGTTTATTATTACTCTTAACCTACCTAGGTAATCCTTATTTGATTGGATTACCAAACGTTGTGTTAATCATTCTTAAATCTTCTTTTTGTCACTTTATTTAATTTAATTACCCTTAATTTTTTCATATGTATCGACTTGACGGGTAAATATGTGGAGGATCAGATTATTCGAAATGTATAGCGCAAATATATCACATAAAACGGACTAATTGTTTTAAATACAATATTATCGTTGAAATTAATACAATAAGATATGATCATATGAAGTGTTTGTTTGTATTCTGATTTACCTGCCTTTCATTTTCGCCTACTTGTCTTCTGTTAAATAAGCTTTCCTCAACACAAACCAAGTACTTGGCTGTTAACTGGTTCGGTTCTTATTTCTCTGACAGAATGCAGTATACTTTATATAAAGGCGAATCTTCCTCTACCTTGCTTACTGAAGCCAGTGTCTCTTAAGGTGCTCTTCTGTCTCTCCTCTTCTTTTTTCTTTCTGCTCATATGATCTTTCTCTTTCGGAAGAAATCATCTTCGTTAAATACGCGGATGAATTACTTTTTGCTGGCTAAAGATGTTGTCCAACAAGGGGACGACGAAAGCTCCGCAACTAAACCAACCAGCTCAGAGAACATTACTAATTGCAAATCATCCACCTGAGCTACAAATCTTCTCTATTATTTCAAAATCTTACGAGCTTGATATGCTTCTGTGGTGTCGAAAATGTGAAGACTTTGCCAAAAGGCAAGCTTCTACAGAAGAACAACTATTCTTTCTTCATGAATGTCTGCGCCAGCAGATTCTACCAACTAGTATCAAATATAAACCATCAATCAACAGCCCTCTAGGCTGGGAATCAGCCAAACGACATGGAAAACAAATGGTGAAATTAATGATCACGGATTCACGCAACAGGATTAAAAAATACCAGCATTTGATTAAATTTCAAAAAAAAAGTTTGAACAGACTCTCACCTCAGAACATCTGTCAACATTGAATTCTGTCATTAAAATATTAAGCGAACGACACAAGGAACGAAGACGAGTTGTCCTCAAAGAAAAACTAACTAAGATATCCAAACAACCATCTGAAGAAACTAAATTATGATTGCTTAGTAAATCTATCGAAACAACCATTATCGAAAACAGAAGAAGAACTTCTTCAGAAAGGACTGAACTACAATACTGGTGACACTTCAGTAACAAATTTCTGTGCCTTCTTAGAATCGTAACTCAAATTATCAAAATTAAATGAGGAAGTACAACAAGAAGTACGTCAATGTATCATACCTATAATCAAACAGAAAAGACATAATTCCCAACTAAGCACTGAAGAGCAAAATGCATTGTAGAAACTGAAGAATAGCAAAGATACAGTTATTCTACCGGCTGATAAAGGAAGAACAACAGTAATCCTGGACACAGAAGACTACATAAAGAAAGCAGAGGATTTACTCAAAGATAATAATGTATATCAACAGTTGACAAAAACCCTATACAAACATTGGATAACCAAATCAAAACAACGTTAAATAAACTAACGAAATCAGGACAAATTACAAAACAAGATCAATGGTGAATGAAATCTGACGGACCTATTTTACCTCGATTCTATGGTGGACCAAAACTACACAAACCAAACATTCCCTTACGACCAATCGTTTCGCTTCCAGAAACACCAACATATAATCTATCTGAAGAACTTTTCAGGAAATTAAATTACCTAACAGAATCATGCGATCATTCTGTCAATTCGTCAATCCAATTTTTAGAGAAAATCAAAAACATTCAAGTAGATGACAATGAAATAATGGTGTCCTTTGATATCACAGCATTATATACTTCAATTAGTCCAAAACTAGCAACAGAAACTATGCAACAACTACTCTATAACTGATGAAAACATAAAAACGCAATGTTCAACTTGGATAGAACTCATAGAATTATGCCTTACAACATACTTCCAATTCAATACTCAAATATATGAACAAATAAAAGGAACACCAATGGGATCGCCTATATCACGACTAACAGATGAAGCTGTCATGCAAAGATTAGAATTAATAACTCTACCTATAATTAAACCAAAAGTCTGGGTACGTTACGTTGATGATACATTTGTGACAATTAGAAGAAATGATTTAAAATATACCCATAAATTAATAAACAACATATTTAAAGACATCAAGTTCACAAGAGAAGAAGAATTAGATAACAAAATCCTATTTTTAGATGTCTTAATCAGGAGAACTAACACAGGAAATTTAGAAACACAAGTATATAGAAAATCAACGCACACAGATCAAATACTCAACTATACGAGCAATAATCCAATTACTCACAAAAGAAACTGTGTGCAGACATTGTTTAAAAGAATTCAAACACACTGTAACACTCCAGAGTTGAAAAGAATGGAAGAAAAATACCTACTAACGGTCTTCAAAAAGAATGGTTATCCACAAAATTTCATCAAAAAGTGTTTAAAATCGAATCACAACACCAACAAGGAACCATCATCAAAGACCACAAGAAAATTCATCCTACCATATATAAAAAATATCTCTGAAATAACAGCTAGAATATTGAAACCATTTGAAATAGATATAGCACACAAGCCAGCCAACACAATCACTTCATTCGATATTGTGCAAACCGAAAGATCCAACAAAAAAGAAGATAAAATTAATACCATTTACAAAATAAATTGTATGAACAGGCACTACATCGACCAAAGTGGGCATCCCCTTCGAATCAGAATCCAGGAACACAAATCAGCTGTGAAAAGACATGATATATATTCTTTAATATCAATGCATATAGATAATTATGGACATCAGTTTGATTGGGATAATGTCAAAATCTTAGACAGAGGAAACACCAAAAGTGCCAGGGAATTCCTAGAAGCCTGGTACTCAAACGAATATGCAATTAACAAACACGTTAATATAGACGAAATATAACAACTAATAAAAAGTAAATCATGTGACCAGAAAGTTTAAAATCCAAGTCAATAGAAAATGATCAATACATATGTAAAGATGGTTACCAGGAGACGCAATTCTATCACTCATGGAAAATTCAAATCAGTTCACTTTATGCTAAAAATTGCGCTGGAGGGGGATGTTGTCCAGAAGGACGATGAAAGCTCCGCAACCAACCAGCTCAGAGAACACTACTAACCGCAAATTATCCACCTGAGCTACAAATATTCTCTATTATTTCATAAGTCAGTAGTCTAAACTAAATGGTCTTACGTTATATCCCTCTAAATATCAAACAGTTAAATTCACCTTCATCGTTCACATGATGCTTGTGGCAAAGAGGCCACTGTAATAGAAACCAAATCAAGCATTAAATACATTGGAATAGTTCTTTCTTCTGAACTTTCTTGGTCATCTCATATCTTGTTGATTTCTGAAAATATGTTCTGACTTAAACTACACTTAGAAGTTAAGATAATTTGGAATTACTCGACCTCTACTTTTACAATGTTTTAACTATAGCATTTCACCTATTGTACTTTACTGCTCCCCCTTAGTCTTTCCTGGGCTACGCGAAAAAGACTATATCATATTGTGAAGAATATTCAAGGTCTTCAGTAGGGCAAGTGGTATGCCATTGAGTCAGCTCGTTACTATTGTAGTCCACAGATACTTCCTTCTTCTTCGTCTCTTGTTCCGAGTTGTTCGTAATAGTAAAAATAATAATACGCTTCATTCCGAAAAGCATACTTATAGCATGGCACAGAATTCTCAGCATCTGTAGGTGCATAGCCTTGGATGACTGTAACCTATCTTTTGGGTTGAATCTTGCTATCACAATCCTGAAAGGGGAGATTGTTTTTCAGTGAATAAGCGTTTTGGCTGCTACTGGTGACATCATGAAAGCCACTCACTGCCTCAGTGTGTTCGTGGTTGTCATCTCGGTGACCAGAGTTGAGTAGATTACTAACTCTCCAGTCGAAAATTCTGATGGTTCACATCCATTCCATCTGCTCTCGCAGATTCTTAGCACCTCCATGCCATTTCTTTTCATTTCTTTAAATTGCTGTGCAGCCTTCTCAGCATCGTACATTGCACGGACATTCCACATCCCCATTCTCATTCTTGCTTTTATCGAGAGAAGACGCATCGGTTGACTAGTTTCCTGAAGGCTTTCACCAACCTGCTTAATTTCGTGTGTCCGTTTGTAGGAGAGAATAAGTTTGTTCTTTAGATTTTTTTGTATTTTTAGTATTTTTGTTGTGCGTTGAAGTTTCTGTAGCAGTTTGACTGGTTTTGTGGTGTAGGGTTGCTAGCTGCACGCCCACCCCTTCCTCTTTACCCTGGCTTTTGACCGCCTAGAAAACTAACGAGCTAGTAAACTAGATGACGTTAGTGGTAGAATTGTTTATTCCTTAAATCTGGATCTAGTTGACACTGTGGATACTAAAGTAACCTCATTGGACAGCTTTTCATCTCATCGTTTTACTTTGGGCCAATCGCGAACTAATCAGAACAATTTATTGTCCGCTGACCCAGGCGATTTTGAATGTGGCCAAAATGTATAAATATGATGTGTTTTTCTGTAATAAGAAGGTTCGTTACCTATTCTCTATCATCTGCCATTACACTTGCATCTAGTTTACAACTCTTTGAACCGTTCATTGCCTCGACTGGTAAAAATATACTCATTTTAGAGTTAGGAGTTTGTTAGAACCTACTAACTCGTCTGTCTGAGCTGAATTCAACAGGATACACCGCTGCTGAAGTCGGCTTTAAGCAAGTAAAACAACCATTCAGTGTTTAGATCATTTCTATCTGGCTAGTAAGCGCTATTTTTTAATGTGAGTGATTTTCAACTAAACATATCAACCAGTAAGTAGTATCTAGCATCATTCTGTCAGATCTTACTGCCAGAATATCTGTTCAGATAACTTCTCAGTTTTCACTGGGTGACTAACTTCTCTTATTTTGTGACCATTGCCTTTGTATTAAATGCACATTTAGTTGACAAATTTCAGTAATTAATTATCGTTCTCAGAAAACGAATAAGCTTAGTGATGTCAGTCGGAAGTTAAGAAGTTATAACAAGAGTTGCCATTTTCCACTGAATAAAGGTTACAAATGTCCAACTTTGAATCTCTCTGACCGTAGATATCACACTATGAAAAAATAAGAGCAGTTAATTTTAAAAGTTCCTATTTTATGTTATTTGAAGCTACCGTAGAGACTGGCGAGGTTTTTTTAATGGGTGGGTATAATGGTCTTATAACCAACCTCCCCTCTTCTCCTGGCTTAGGTTTGGCTAGCAAACTAAACGCATTTTCTTACTGAAACTCCACGCTGTCTTTGGAACGCAAGGTACCATAATTAATAATAATTTCTTCAAAACCTGTGCTAGAAGACAACACAGGCCATAAAACCACTGGAAAGTAATCGGCTACAGGCTTGATCATAAGCTGACATAAGCTAGACAACCATTGGAAAACTATGAAGTACTGGGATTCTTCAGCAGTATGCAACCACTGAGGTCCAAACCTTGCTCACGACTTCTCATTAAAACTCCAGATAGCTTCCTGTATACAGCATACTGCAGTTTCAACCTAATACGAGACAATGCGGCACTAAAAAACATGCAACTCATCGGGAAGTAGACTCATTTTCTAATCTACATCACATCCATCACAGCTTTCCTCAGGAGCTTAAGAAATGTGTTCTCTATTGATTCTTTTATATACAGTAAAATTGACGACGATCAGGAAACACTGGGTATATTTGAATGATGTCTACGTTGCATGTGATCAAAATTCTCATGTACTTCGTGTGTATTCAGGCAGTCAAGCTAAAATCACGAAATGACATAAGTGTTCACAGGTCTTTGAGTTCCTACCCAAGTAGCTGACTGATCAACGAACTTGGTCTTGTAACTATAAGGTCCTGGGCTCGATACCTGGAGGTGGGGTCGCGGGTGAATACAGCTGAACAATTCCAAACAAGAAGGACTGCAGTACTCCCTGGCTTTTAATGGTTCTGTAACTAACATCAATCCGCGATTAAAATTGAAACAACTCAAATCTCTATAAATTAACTCTTGAGAAGAGGTTTGTTTAGTTATCTTCTTCTTAATTGGTCTGAGTAGCGCCATCAGACCTACAATTGGCAAAATGACTTTGAATCGACCAATCAAATTCATCGTATTTGGTAGGCTAATTGAGAAGATAAACAGGCCTATTCAAAATAATGAAATATTGGAAATACGGTATAATGTCTCAGAGGTGGCAACTTACAAAAGCAAGGCTAAATGCTTGGTTGGTCAGTCATATCTGAGAAATGCAAAACAGTAGACTAGACAATAACAGACGTTACACAATGTTTTTCTTTTGAATTCTTGTTGAATTGAATATCCCACCAATTTTTTATAGGACCGTCAACTAAAGTACCGTTAAGCCAATACTGGTTTTAAACAGAGATTTAAAAACACGTAGAATACAGTTTTGACGATGTTTATTGTATCATTCCATGTGAAGGTTGTAAATAGCTCATGTTGATAATTTTCAAGTGTTAGTTTTGTAGGGGTATGCTCGATTTCAAGATATCATCTAGGGGATGGCGCTACGTACTGTTAATTCACAAAAGTTAGAATTCATGTGCCGGTCATTAAATCCTGTCTCAATGACTGAGTGGTCAGCAGACTGGTCTGATAACCTAAAGATCGTGGGTTCAATCCCAGCAGATGGGGTGATGACTGCTTCCCAAACTAGGATGAAACAGTCATCCCCTTTTCCCTGGATTTCAGGAGGTCCACTAACCGATATCAATCCGTGATGTACCTTGAAATTGTGTTAATTAGTAAAATTTATGCGCTCCAGGCAGTCGTGTAATAATGGCACATGTATACTTACTAATTAACTCATATTTATCAAGGCCACTTCAGATAAGATCATTCATTTATTCAAGATTCAAAAACAAATCCCGGTTAAAACGAATAAGTTTGTCTTTACGATCTTGCGTTTAGAAATACTGATTTGTATTCGCATGTAGGTAAAGATAATAATGAAGCAACTCAGTCATCAACAGCATAGTCACCAGGTACGAGGATGTATTCGGTAGTAACCAATGGAGATTAATGAAGATTTTGAGAAATTATAAAGTGCTTTAGTTGATTTCAACAACTGTATTAAGTATGCCACAAATTTTCGAAATTACCTGATAAATTAAATTCAAGCCGGTCATTCTTCAATGGCTCAATTATAAAGCCTCTTAGTGGAGCACTATGTATCACTTTACGACAACGGCACATGTCAAGTGATCCACAACGGAAAACTCAGCGAAGCGTTTGGAGCCAAAAAAACACAGGAGTCAGACAAGGGTACTTATTATCACCAATGATACTTCTAATTGTGGTGGACTGGATTATACGTCAGACAGTGGGAAACGAGAAGACAGGGATATCCTGGACCGACGTGAAGAACCTAGAAGACCTGGATTTTGCGAATGATTTATGTTTGATGTCACACAAAATCGAAGACTTACAAGCGAAAACCAACAAACTGGTCGAAGAAGCAGTTGGAGAAGACAGGACTCCAGGTGAACATAGACACGACGGAGGTTATGAAAATAAATAACCAACCAACAATAACAGCAGCAGCAACATCCAGTGCCGATCACCATCAACGAAAGGGATTTGAAATCGGTTACTTCATTCACTTCACTTATCTAGAGAGCATTGTCTCAACTACAGGAGGAACGGACGAGGATGTCAAATCGAGCGAGAATCGGGAAGGCGAGAAACACATTCATCAGCCTGAAACCAATCTGGAAATCTTCCGCTGTCACTCAACTCAGCATCAACAACAAAATTCAGATTTTCAATACAAACGTCAAGTCAGTCAGTTCTTCTATACGGATCAGAAACTTGGCGAGTCACCAAGAATATTTTCAACAGGTTGCAGACCTTTATCAACAACTGTCTCCGTTCTATACTGAAGATCAGATGGCCGGAAAGAATCACCAACAAGAAGCTATGGGAACAAACGAAACAGGAACCAATCGCCCAACAAATATGCAGGAGGAAGTGGAGATGGATTGGACACTCGCTGAGGAGGCCGTTGAGTGACATCGCGCGTCAGGCCAACGCTCGAGTGGAACATTAAAGGGAAGCGGCGAGTGGGACGTCCAAGGGTGACATGGAAGAGATCGTGTGAGGAGGAGATGAAACAGTATGGAATAACATGGACGCAAGTGAAAAGTACATCAGAAGACAGAAGCAAGTGAAGACGTGTAGTTGAAGCCCTATGTTCCACTAGGAACCCAAGGGAACAATAATAATAATAATGTATCACTTATTCGGTTGTTTAAGGAAACATCAGTTCCTTTGAAGTTGTAAGTGTTTCTCGTTGATGAGTGTCGATAATTATGAAACCTAGGTCAAAGGCTTCCTGACGGTTGACTCGAACAATCTATGAAGACTTCAAAGTGCACTGTGATGAAAAGTTATATGGCTTAGTGACCCTACATTAGAGATGTGACCTTCATAGAATCAATCAGTACTAACAACAAGGTCTAGACGCACTACACTGGAGTGTAAGTTGGAAACTAATTTTTACTAAGACATTTGTAAAATCTCAGTGAAATTGAAGTGCGTGGTTCCAACATTTGGTTAGGCAAACTGGTCAGAACTTCTCCAGGAAAATAAATCGAAGTTAAAATAACAGAGGATTATGTACAGAAAGGACATCTCTTGTTCTTAAAAACCAGTACTTCTCACTCAGTGCCCAATTATTTTGGGACTATTCTGTCAAATCTTGATCACCATTCATATGAATAATTTTTACTTATTTTACTATTTTATACTTTTGCGTTATGATTAGGACATAGCGATTCAAGCTTGAGCTTTGCAGTTTCAGTAGCAGTGGTGTAATTCTAATACGCAGTGGGATTTCTAGCCTCACACCCAACCATCCCTCTTTATTGGGGATACTACCGAATTAACGAGGTTTAGGAGTGCATCAGCAGGGGACCAAAACCCGCACCACATGCGTGGTTTGCGAGTATTCTACTGCTGAACTGCCGACGCTGGACATTGATAATTATGATCTGTAAAAAATAAGTAACACTTGTCACATGAGTGTGATAGGTTTCGATAGTTTGAAGTGGTTACAATAATATTAGGTTGAGTAGAGATCAAATATTCAAGTCAGATATACATTAAAGGGATGTGAAATCACATCGTCAGAATTAATTGACATGACAAAACTGAAATAAATAAGATAAGGAAATATTGACAGTCGTAGCATTCTAGATTCAAAAATTGGATTTTAACTGTTTAATCGCTATGGTTTTTTTAGCTGATATGCGGTGGGCTGGTACTAACTTGTACTTTAATTATTTTAAAATGATTTTAAAATGTTTATTTTATGTCTACTGTTGACTTGGTGACGAGCGATTGAATTGTTGACAATTTGTTCATGATTTAGTCTCAAGTCCCCTGACGGTCTGCTTATATTACTGGGCTACCTGAATTTCCATTGAACATAATGTATCAAATTTTCTACAATTCTTGATTTTTACGACTTGATCACGGATGGATATCAGTTAGAGAACCATTGAAAACCAGGGAGTACTGGACAGCTGCTGTTTCATCCTAGTTTGGGAATCATCGGAAGTACGCACCCACTTAGATTCGAACCTCGGACCTTCCGGTTACAAGGCAAGCTCGTATACTATTCAGCCACTGGCACCCGATTCAATGGCTCATGAACTCCAACTTCTACCAACTAGTGATTTAGCGCAACCCCGACCATTGTCGTTGGTGGGACATCCAACCACACACGTGACATCTAACTGGACCTCACTGGTCACGCCTTCTCACTAGAACTCCAGGAAACTCCATCCTGTAGCGAGTCACTAGCGAGCATCAGATTAATTTTCTATAGTTTGGTTTGTAAGGGTTAGTTATTCTTTTGCGAGTTAATCACGGATGGATATCAGTCAGAATTCGTGAGCCTTTGAATCGAGTTCCAGTGGCTGAATAGTATACGAGCTTGCCTTGTAACCGGAAGGTCCGAGGTTCGAATCTAAGTGGGTGCGTACTTCCGATGATTCCCAAACTAGGATGAAACAGCAGCTGTCCAGTACTCCCTGGTTTTCAATGTTCCTCTAACTGATATCCATCCGTGATCAACTCGTAAAAACATAACTAACCCTTACAAACCAAACTATACAATTTTTGATGGTTAAACGATACAAATATATCTTTGAATCGTAAAATGTACTCATACACATTTTTAATCAGCTTTTAAATTACTGGTTCACATTTCTTGGGGGTGAAGGTAAAATGTCATAGGGGATTAGTCTGTACTTCAGATAGAACCGCATTGTGTCATATGGTATATCATAGATTGCTATTTTACTGGAAGATACTGACTGGATGAGGAGGAAGTGTTCTGCAATAGATTACACTGAGAATTCCGTACATTTTATAAACATTTTGTCCAGAATAGAGCTATTATCATTATTAGGCTGAGGTGTGCAGTCACAATTCACAATTCACGCAGGTGGTCTGGGATCTGATCCCCTGCCACAGACGCACCCCTTTACCTCGCTAAGCCAGTAATAAGACTGGTAAAGAGGGGAAGTTGGGCATGAGGCTAACAATCCCATCCCACCGAAACTTCAAGCCTCCAGCCTGAAGCCCTATGTTCCACTGGGAACGTACAGGAGTGAAAAAAATCTATTTATCTGAATTATATGGTTTGGCACGTACATGTATATTGGTACATGCAATCGTAAGTAACATGAAATACAGAATTCCCCAACTTTAGATTGTCTCAGCAGGCAACTTATTCGATGAAATGAGATTAACCTGACAGCTAGACAAGTTCGTATGTGAACAGCATTTATTTTGTATTCAATTCTTCCTGATACTTGATCAATTTTCATTACAAGCTTTCAGAAAACTAGTTTCTTTTAAAGCGTATCAAATTTCCCCTATCATACTGGATACTGCCTTGCGTTTATCAACAAATGTTTTGAGGATATCTATTGAACTGTAGTCAGTTTTCAATAACGATGAATTCATCACCAAGTTTTCCTTTCGAGCGAAGGTTTTCAGATCAGTAGAACAATATCCTTTCCAGGTCTTTTCTGTAGCTTATTGTACGAAATGCCGTCTGCGGCTTACCAGTAGAATGCTCGCCAAACACCCATGAGGTTCGGGTTTCGATCCCCGGCCACAGACGCACTCCTTTGCCTTGCTGAGCCAGTAATAAGACCGGTAAAGAGGGAATGTTAGGCATGAGACTAGCAACTCCACCCTGTAAAAATAAAACACCACTGCTACCGAAATTTCAAAGCTCCAGCTTGAAGCCCTATGTTCCACTGGGATCGTAAAGGAATAAAATAAAAATATTGCACGAAAACTATTATTATTATTCACATACACACACACTTCATTCTAGAGTTCGTTAAGATAATTACACTATGGTAAATTCCCACATATGTAGTTTTTAGAAATTCTGAAACCCAGAAAGCGTGAAACATCCCATTTTCTTCATATTCTATAGTGAATTACATGTAAACTACCATTAGAACTTGGGTTTTGGCTCTAATATAATAATAATAATAGTAATATTAATAAAAATAATAATGTCGATCATAACCATTTATACACAAAAACAGAGACAACTCAGCCAGATTTATTGATCGAAGAATTTCAGCGTAGGCGAAAAACGATGAGATTCTTCAGTGTGCAGTAGGCATTATTTACACACGTTTGCGTTACTTAAAATAATATTTCAGACAAACTAGTAATTCAACAGGTATGTGGTTTTAATCGCCTAAACTTCACTTAACTCACTTTTAATATTTTTGTCTTATTTGAACAGAAAAAGAAAACTAAAACTTCTGAGATGAAATTTTCATTAGAAAGAAGAGAACACGAAGTTCAGCATAGATATCTTTTCGGCGATTTTATTTTCAAAAGCTGTACAATCGCATTTAAATACATAATTTTACATGGAGACAATTCTTGTTTGATTCTACATAATTATGACGGCGAATAAAAAGTAATAATTATTTCCAGCTAGCTATGGTTTTTACGAGAGGCTTAGAAATAAAATTACACAGGATTAGAACGGGTATCAAGTGTGTAAAAATGAGTATGGAAACGGAATTGAAATAATAATTTTCAAATTGAGATGGAAATCAGGAGGTGCGAATATAGATTACAAGAGCCTTAGAAACACAAAAATTGCACAGGATTAGGATATAATTGTAAATTATTATTTTTTATAAAACGAATTACAAATGTGAACAGGAAAAGCATGGAAACAAACTTAAAATAACTGTTTTTATAACTGAAAAAATGGGGTGAATCGAATGAAGACTGAGGGAGTTAGAATCATAGTGAACGAAAAAAGATCAAAAAGAAAAAAGAGAAACGAAAGAAGAAAAAAAACAAAAACGGAAGCTAAAGTAACATACCGAACTAGGTCCATGGTAGTTGTAGAGGTTGGACTAATTTATTTTGAACACACAACTCCGGCTTCTCGATGCATATTGCGAGGGCTTCTGCAGTACAGAGAAGTCAGAAACAAACTGCTTTCGGTAGGTTTCTCTTGATTTTGTAAATTACTTTGAAAGAATCAGTTGAGATGTTGTGGGAGGTGTTGATCAGATGTTCAATAATGGCACTTCTGATTGAACCGGTGCCTCCTCTTTGCAGCCACACTGAGTAGTGTTCTCTAACACGTTTTGAAAGGACGTGCATACAATGACCTATGTACTTAGCTCTGCACGAGCAGGTGAACTGGTATATGCACACTGAATTGGTCATATGCGAGAGTTTGTCCTTTGTGTTGTTTCGAAGTACTTGATGGCTAGAGAATGTCACTCTTGGTGATGCTGCAGGGAGGGGAAATTTTCATTCACAAAATGGATATTCACCGAGATTTACTGACAAAAAAACGTCAGATCAAAAGTTCAAAGAAATGAAACATCATTTTTATCGAAAAAGAAACTTAACATGATCCTGGATTTCAAGGAAGAGAATTTACCTTAGATAGATGTCCTTAAGAGAAGAATTTCGTCATCTTTGAGAAGGACATTCATCCCAGCAACGCTAAGAGTGGTATTCTTCAGCTATCCACTGGTCTGTAGAAGCCTGAAAGACAAGATCCTGCGCATCCTGTTTAAAAGGATTCAAGAACATTACCCCCAAATGGTTGCAGAAAGGCATCAGTGGCTCACTATGATTGAACACTTTGTCGACACTAGTTATTCTACCTCAACAGTCTTCTCACTTAAAGTGATCTAAAAAGTAAAGAATAAATAGCCAGTCAAAGACGATACGCTTTCGTCTTCTGTCGTCTGCTGAAGCTCTAGTCATTCAAGTAGGGAAACTTAAGTTCTGCGTACAAAGGAGAATTATTCAACTGCTTCTACTGTAACAACAGAAGACAAGGGCCAGGCAACAGAACGTTTATTACGGAAAATCAACACGTATTTATAGATTTTGATGTACATTATTGTAGGTTAATGTTAGTAGAAAATACAGTCTGTTGATTGGTTTTTTCTCACACAAAGTTAACCTTGTATCTCTTGTGGCTGTGTCAGTTCATCTATATGTTAACTATATCCGCCTGTCCATCTTGACCTTTGACCTCAATTATTGTCAACCAATTTGGCTAGCAACCATCTCTCACCACACTACTATTATGATAACAACCTTATTTTTGTTTTCTACCAACTTGGTATTTTTACTCTTTCTAACGCTTACGTAATATCACATTCTCCTTCTTTTCTATGTGTATTATGACTGCAAATCATCCATTAAATTACTTATCTTATTACGTAACTGTGAACCCTCATTCATCTCCGCTAATATATGTATTGGTTATCACAGTTATGATTGTGACAAAACATCACAACTAAAGAAAATACATTAGCCAAAAAGATCCTTTCTGCTAAACATTATCTGAACAATTTTGCTACTCTACAGTCCTAATGATTATACGATGTTTTGATTGGTCACTGGGAAGTAACCAATGTCCTTGGGTTGGTGTAGACGGAATTCAATCAGTCAAGTAGTCTAGTGGTAGCGTCTTTGACTGCATCACTCAGTAATGCCACTTCAAACCACTCAGAGGAGATATGCGTTCCGTCAACATTGTAAATACGCCAACAAGCACGAAACCTAGGTAAAGAAGTAGAATGTATTGTAGCCGTTGTGGCCTACTGGCTCAGGGGATAACTCTCTAGCATTTGAAATCATCAATTCTGAGTTTCAGTCTCAAATGGAAACAACATCACTCCCGCAGTTGATGAGTCTTCAGTGGGACGAAACATGCATCCTGGATTCCACTGCTAGTCATCATCATTGATTTTATTTTCTCTTATTTCACTTGTAGACATAATCGATTAGCCTTGCACAAGAATATCAAATAACATCGTACAACTTGAATTTTTAAAAAAAGAAGACAAAATCAATAAAATGATGAATAAAAGCACAAATACATCATATTTACACATAAGATAAGACAAAAACTGAATAATCCCTTTAAATAGAATGTTATTAATTACTTTGAGTTAATTTATCTCTTAAAAGTATATTGATTTCCAATTACTACAATACTAACTAATCTTTAATTATGTAACGTGTGAAAATAATGTTATAGTGTGATTAGAGAACTCTTTAAATTGTTTGATTTTTTTCCAACAAAAGTTTTTTTTCTCAGACGAGATTACTTCAGTATTTATTGAATGAAATAAGATTGGGAGTGAAAAGACAAAAGTAGGAATGATATACTCTTTTTAAAAAAAAGTAATATAGTTTTAAATTCAATGTTATCAATATATGTAATCTCTATTGTAACGCATACCTTAACCAATCATTTAACGTTCAATGGTGTAGGCCCCAGTCAATATAAACAAAATCCTGCCTACCAGCCAGTTGAAATGCAGCCAGATACTTCATTAAAGAGTGGCTTTTGTGATTCATCTAAAATTAGAAGAGTAAACAGACATTATGATGTTATTTTTTTACATTAATCAATAATTACACTTCTAGCGTTAACAAATATGTATTAACTAACAATTGTCACATGGATAAAAGCATTTTAATTTTCTAAACAAACTACGAGAGTTGCAGTGGAGACTAAATAATACTAATAATACTGGCTTCATTCTAGGCAATATGTTAACACATATTACAAAATTCTCAGAGTATTTAAATTGCAAAATATCTACTCTTCGTGCAGGATCTTCAAGGAATTTCAGGATTTCATCATGATTTGACATCGGTTAATGGTTTATTAGCTCGCCTTGTAACCAGAAGGTCTCGGGCTAGAACCTCAGTGACTGCGTGCTACTGAAGAGTCCCAAACCAGGACGAAACAGATGTTTAGTACTCCCAGGTTTTTCAAAGGTCCTCCTCTAACCGATGTCATTTCATGATGAAATCCTGAAGCTAATCAAATCCCTGTTAACCAACACTTCAATATCTTCAAGTGATATAGTAATCGATAGTGTATCTTATGTGACCTTGTGTTATTCCATTTGAGACAATACTCAACATCCCCCACCGACATACTCCTAAACTTCACTCAAAGGATAGTAGGCCGGTTAAAGTGAGAAGGTTGGGTGTGAGATTAGCAACCCCCACCCCCCTAGAAAAATAAAACCACTGCTCCTGAAACTTCAAAGTTCAAGCTTGTAGCCCTATGTGTTCCGCTTGCACGTAAAGAAATAAAATCAGAAAAAAGTTCATGTAGCGATACAAAACTATAATCGAATGATTCAAACAATGAGAAGTGAAGTTTATGTACATTATGCTGAATGGGAATTTAGGTAAACGAGTGAAGTGAAGACAAGAGTAAAAGATGGTTACTTACTATCATCAATGATCTCCGTCATTGTGGTGAACTGTACGTGGGGTACCAGAAGAAAGACATATGTTAGGCCAACAAAAAGACAATAGAAGACATGGTATACTCAAATGATTTATGTTTAATGTAACACAATCTCGAAGATTTACAGGTGAAAACCAAAAAGTTGGTACAATAGACAGACAAGACAAGCCTTTAGGTGGATATAAAGAAGATAGAGGCGATGAAGATGCCTAATCAACGAAACCCAGTATCAGTCACCATCAGCGAGAAATCACTCCTTTTACTTAACTGACCTGGGTGGAATCGTTTCCATTAGAGGTGACATGGATAAAGATACGAAAGCCAGCCAAGATCGATGTGAAGGTCTACAGCACTCACTACGAAGAACAACACCCAGATTTTCAGTACTACTGTCAAGCTAGTGTTTCTATATGCTTCAGAAACTTGAAGCACGTGTTACCAAAGTGATTTCCAGCAGATTGTTACAGATTTAGCTCCATACTGAAGATCACATGACCAGCCAGGAAGCCTTAAAAGTTAGAAACTGTGACAGCCAACCTACTGATCAGTTAATATGCAAGTGGAAATAGAGGCTGGTTAGATATTCGCTGAGGGTAATACTAAGTAAAATAACAAGCCAAGCCCTAGTTCGGTACCCGAAATGGAAAAGATGAGTTGGGCGTCACTTCAAAGTTGACATGGAGGAGATCATGTGAGGCGAAAATGAAACCTTTTGGTCATTGATGGAGCCAGCTAAGAAGGACTGAGTAGGAACAGAGTGGAATAGTAATGTCCTGTGGAAGCCCTGTCTAATTTGAAACCCAAGGAAATAATAATAATAGTAATCGAAATATCAGAGTTATACACAACAAGTTTAGAATTGAGGAAGCTTCTCTATCAGATTTATTTATAGTGGATGATGCGTTTTTCTCTGATGACCAGTTATTGAATTGAGGCATCAACCTACAAATGAAATACTGAATTCTTTCAAAATTCATGCAGACCTTGAAAACACAAGTGGTAAAATCTACACTTTTGGCAGTAGTTAGATAGGGAATGACGTCAGATAGTTGCGGATTTCTCCCACTTCATGATTTTTTTCTTTAAATTTATCAACCTTTTCATAATGGGTTTGCCTCATTTCCTCTTGGAAAAGCAATCTTAAAGAACAATGAAACATGTTTTACATGTAACACTGTTAAGATATTATGAGAGAGAGACGGCTTAAGGTGGTGGGGAACAAGACATAAAGGATACTTTATTAACTATTGGGATAAAATTCTGTGTTACAGTTATAATGAGCTAATCACAACTAGTTGATTCTGGTGTAGGCTTATTAATGATTCAGATACTTTGATGAATATTTTCTGTTCGACAACCAATTAATAAATAAAGAATATTCTTTACGATGACTTCTTCATCAGGTTCTACAGTTATATGACCATAACACTTAAAGAATCATTATTATTATTGAAATGTTAGTGTTTTAAATTACATTAAGTCAACAGTATCGGTAGATTGCATTTCAAAAGCATTTGCAAAGGATAATATGCATTAATACAAAACTAAACTAAATATCAGATAAATCAAGGGAATTAACAGAGCATTTATGAGTTTATAGGTTCGACAGCAGGTCAGAGTATCCATAGTAGCTGGGTTTGCTTCTTTTGCACTTAGAGCTCTTGTTGTTTTAGGCGAACTGCATTGGCCTCTACTATTTTGGAGAGTTCGGTACCTAGAGGCTTTTGGTAATTTATTCGATACCTGTTAGATGACTGAGAAAGATTCCTCAATATTAGCTTTGTGACCTGTTTGGACGAGGTGATCTCTTATAGAACTGTTGATGGTTTTGATTACATGTTTATTCAGTTACACTGGTAGGTATTGCCTGGCACGAAAAATTAGATTCCTACAGAAACGGTCACTATAACTGGCTCAACAGGAGCAGATAAACTGATAGACACAATCAGAGGTAGCTAGCCTAGGTAGGTACTTCGTCTGTCAGTTTCAGAATCAGTTGTGTGGAAAAAATATATATATTAGTCGTTTGATAATTAGTGTTTTAAATTTTTAATGGGCACCTTCAATCAATAATCAGTTGCAACGCAATTTGCTCTGTTGTTTGTTTTCCATACACTCAGCATAAGGAACAAGATACTGATTCTTGACAATAATATCAATTCACTGTTTTTAAGTACTTCACAGACTTGGTATGTTTTAATAAAAGCTTTTTTACAACAGCCTCCTGTAGATTTTTATCAACATCTGTCTTTGCTCGATTCTGGAGACCAGATGGCTAGTTGTAAAGTATAATCAACAAGGAACCCTTGGAATGAACCTATCAAGAATCTATCACCCAAAAAGTATGCAGAAAGAAATGGGGATGGATTAGATACGCTCTGAAAAGAACATTTAGTGAAATCACGTGTTAGGCCATCGAGTAGAACCAGATTGGGAAGTGATGAGTTTAACGTGTGTCTAAGGGTGATACGAAGGAAATCAAATGAATAGGAAGTGAAAGTCTGTGAGTGATCGTGCAACCAAATAAAGGAGACTTCGGAGAACAGGATGAAGTGGCAGTGTGCAGCTACAGTACTATATTCTACTTAGAGCCCAAGGAAATAATAGTTGTAATAATAATAAAACAATTTTTTAAATAAATGTAATTTAGGTACAAGTCGTTAATGAAAAGCCATAGTTATCATGTATTATATATATATATATATATATATATATATATATTAAAAATACAAAAAAATTAATTCTTCGCTGGAATCAGAGAGACGATATATACACAATGAGATATACACAAGGCCAACGACATGGATTTTGCCTGACTGACACATCACAAATCAGATAGATTACATCTCAATGTTGCTCAAGGAAGTGGAGACGCAGCCAGCCTGATAGATACAAAATCGAGAAGGATAGCAGATGTGGACTCAGGCAATCAACAAGTTCAAGCCACCTTGATGGTGAAGCCGAAATCTTCCAGAAAAACTGGAGACACATCACTGTAATTGAAGTTGAACATTCAGAAACTGAAGGATATAACTGCAAGGGATGCCTTCACTACAGATCCGAGCAAAGTGGCAGATACTGCGCGGTACTACGTCACTGAGGAAACCTGTGTAGAAGAAGACTGGGACTAACTCTTAGTAGGTGATGTTCAAGGAGGTATGTAGAGGCGTCTTCGGAACAAGGAAGAGATAATGCAAGGTAAGAAATGGCTCTCTCGATGGACACCTACTTGGAAGCCAATAGAAAAGAAGAGGATGGTGGAGTGGATGATTAAGCAATGGAAAGATGGTTAAGAGAAGAGGAAGCTGAGTTCAATGTGAATCGCACTGAAAAGAGAAGTGAAGAAGAGTTATATGAGATAAATAAACGATTTTACGACAGGCTGGCTGACAAGTGAATAGGAAGAAGCAGGCCGCAGGTTAAAAAGACTTGAGAACATTACATCAGATAACTAGGTCTCTATCCGGAAAGAGATCAATCAACACAAGAGGAGGCTATGAGAGACGTTTGAGGGAACCTAATTAACAGAGTGGAGAGACGAAGAATTCAGTGGACTGATCACTTCAAACGACCATCATCACCTGTAACTCGCCGAGATATACAACTGTGGTGAGAGATGGTTGCTAGCTGAATTGGTTGACAGTAATTGAGGTCAATGTTTGTGTATCAAATATTAGTCATGTTGTGGTGAGAGATGGTTGCTAGCCAAATTGGTTTACAGTAATTGAGGTCAATGTTAGTCATGTGAAAACAAGGTCAAGATGGACAGGCGGATACAGTTAACATATAGATGAACTGACACAGCCACAAGAGATGCAAGGTTAACTTTGTGTGAGAAAAAACCAATCAACAGACTGTATTTTCTACTAACATTAACCTACAATAATGTACATTAAAATCTATAAATATGTGTTGATTTTCCGTAATAAACGTTCTGTTGCCTGGCCCTTGTCTTCTGTTGTTACACCACTACCATCAAGCAGTACGCAGAGAACTACGAGTGTACACCATTCCTGCAACGAAATCAGAAATCTTGAATGCAGTCAAGCTAGCTAAAGTCAGCAGGGCTGGACAGAATTTTTCTCGAAGCAGTAGAAACAGACCCAGAGATTGTGACAGATTTGCTCACGCCATTATTGCAAGAGGTTTGGAAGGAAGAAAAGTTGCCTACTGATTGGTAGAAAGGCTGCCTAACTTGTCAAGCTACCAAAGAAGGGGAACTGAGCCTCCCTCTGTAAGAAGTGACAGGCTTGGAATAATGCTGTTGTCCATGCCAAGTAAAGTACTGAGTCACGTCATCCTGGAGAGACCGAAAGATGCACTGGATATAGAACTCCGCCAGCCCAGAACAAACTGGTTGGATTCAGGAAAGGCAAATCATGTGCCGATCAAACTGCAGCTCTACGCATCATCATGCAACAGATCACAGAATGGTAACCGAATCTCTACCTCAGCTTCATCAACCTTGAAGAGGCCTTTGACAACGCTGAACGGAATTAATATGGAAACTACTTCAGCACTACGGAGTGACCCGTCTTTACCAACCTCTTTTAGTAGCTATACTTGAGTGCCATTTGTTAGGTGTTCGACAGGGAAAAGTTAGCGAGGCTTTTTAAGTGAATACAGAAGTAAGACAAGGCTGGCTATTATCACTGATGATCTTTCTAACCGTGGAGAACTGGATTAAGAGTCAGACTGTTGGAAGTGAGCGACAGCAATACGTTGGGAGGATAAGAAAACTCTAAAAGATCTGGGTTTCGTGGATGATTTATATCTAATGTCACACAAACTCGAAGACTTATAGGTGAAAATCAATCAGCTGGCTGAAGAAGCTGTCAGCGAAGACAGGAATGACTTCAGGTGAACATAGAGAAAATGGAGATGATGAAGATAACCAACCAACAGCAACAGCAACAACAACCAGCATCAGTCACAATCAACGGGTGAGATTTGACAGAGGTTACTTCCTTCACTTATCTGGCCAGAAAGCACGGTTTCAACTAAAGCTGGCGGCATAGATGAGGACGTCAAAACCAGAATTGGAAAGGGAAGATACGCCTTTGACAACCTGAAACCAGTTTGGAAATCTTCTGCACTCAGTATAAACAATAAGATTCAGATTTTCAACACCAATGTTAAGGTAGACGGTTCTTCTATGCGGTTCAGAAACTTAGTCAGAGCGTCATGGGAATCATTTCCAACAGTCTGAAGAAATTTATTAGCAGCTGTCTTCTCTGACTCTATATTGAAGATCAAATGGCCAGAAAGAGTTAGCAACAAGGAACTCTGGGAACGAACCAACCAAGAGCCTATCGCTCAAAAAATATGTAGGAGAAAATGGAGATGGATTGGCTATACGTTGAGGAGGCCGTCAAATAACAATGGTTGCCATGTCATAACTCGAGAAGAACCCGAATGGGAAACAGCACGTTTGGCGTCCTAGGGTGACACGAAGGAGATCGTGTGAAGAAGATATGAGAGACTATGGACAATTGTTGGGTGAGCTGAAGAGGACAGTGGAAAATAAAACAAAGTAGGGATGTTCTGTTGAAGTCCTGCGCTCCACTCTGAAATCAAGGGAACAGTAATAATAATTAAAATATTTCAGAACAAAAAGTTACAACCATCAATTCAAATACACCGAAAGACTGTTCAAATGTTAGTATACTCATAATTCCATATACGTATATAATTTAGAGTGTTTGTTTGCAAGGATTCGATTTTCAGGGAGTACTAATGGAAAGATGTTTCGTTCCACTTCTAGGACTCTTGGCCAATAGGCACCTATCATCGAATCTAGATTCTACTAGTGCTGACTAGTTTCTGAATACAGCATGAAGTTGCCTGAAGTTCTAGGGAGAAGTCATGACCAACATGGTCCACAAGGTTGGTTGTGAGTGACATTGCCTGACAGTCACGCTATATATATATCGCGAATTGACAGAAGTTAAAACTCATGGGGCATTGTAATTCACTTCAGTGGTTGAATGGTCAACGAGCTTGCCTCGTAGTCTAAAATTCCCAGGTTTGACCCCTGAGAGAGTCATAGGTGCGTACTACTGAAAAGACCCCATTATGGAGGAAAGGACTCTTCAGTAGTACACCTTGGTTGACATTAAGATACACTTTGTTGCACATAGTTATTCACAGCAAAGGTGAACTCAAAATTTCCACATAAATTATATACATTATTCACCAGTTTGATTAATAAGCGCATTTTGTACTTTTGGTTGTCATGTGATAAAAAAAAAATGGTGAAGATTAATCCAATGAAATTAAGAAAACAAAGTATGCCTTAAGGCTTTTGGCTGATAGTGTAAGACATGTTGCCAATTCATTCAAATGAATGAACTAGAATTTGGACACATTTATTCTCTTATATATTTAAATAATTAACCTAGCAACATAGCTTATAACGTAGGTGTCAGCAAGCGTTAATTGATTTTTTTATAGTACTTATCCGATCGTGTTTATTATTATGGCACATTTTTAGCATTCCGAGTGGAAAAGAGTTCAGCAGTACGTCTTCACTGTACTCTGTTTTCCATCGTCATTTTCAACTGGTTTCACAACTGCCAACAGGCTATCATTTCCTCTCGAAAGAATATCTTCCATGTCGCCATCGGACCAATGACTAGCTTGTCACTTCCCACTAGGGTTCAAATTGACCTCACTCAACGGAATCCTCAGACTATCTTGAATCCATCTACATCTTCTTCTGCATATTTCTTGAGCAGCTGGTTTATAGTTGGTTCATTTCCAGAGTTCCTCATTGCTTACTCATTCTTCCTGGTGGATCATTTGCTCTTCAGTATCTAGAGAAGGCAGTTAGCTATTGATGAAAGTCTACAGCAGGCTGTTGCGAATGCTTTTGTTTCTGATGCATGTAGAAGCAGTTTCTTGACATAAATGTTAATAATTTGCTTGTTGTTCTTTATGTAGTAAGTGCTGCAGATCTCTACACTGATTACGCAGTAATATCTTCAAATAAAATGAAGTAGATATTTGATTAAATCTTTGTTTTTTCATTGGACACTAGTAACTAGTGTGATATGTCTAGTCCTTTCTTTGATGCAGACTGAATTCTATCAGTCAGGTTTGCAATGTGGCCACCATTCTAGGTAGCTCTCCATCACGGTGAACATTAATTTGATGTTATTAGATAGTTGGAGGCAATCGGCAGGAATCCTTGGACCTAGGTTTCGTGCTAGTTGGTACTCACCAGTCAGCAAGGTGTGTCTGCAAACTTGAAGGAACTCATGTCCCTTCTGAGATTCGAACCCGCGTCAATCGCGAGCCCGAACAGCTCAGTGGTAACGTCTTTGACTGCAGCACTGGGTGACGCGGGTTCGAATCTCAAAAAGGATATGAGTTCCTTCAAGGTTGTAGATACGCCTTGCTGACTGTCAAGTGCCAATTAGCACGAAACCTAGGTCCAAGGCTTACTGCTGATTGCCTCCAACTATCTAATATCATCAAATCTTAGTTTACTCATAATCCTATACCTCTGAATAGATTAACTAAAGTTCTTATCCCATCAGCCGTTTGCCAAATTTATCAGCGTATAAGAGAATGCTGATGTTAAAAGCTAAAGACTAGAAATATTATCATTATTATTCCCTTCAGTTCCTAGTGGAACATACAGCTTCAATAGCACATCTACATTTCATCCTTTTCTCTTCAGTCATCTCCTCCATATCACCTTCAGGCGCCTGTCTTGTAGTTTCTCACATTTGGGTTCCACTTCTGGGCCTGATTGGCACGCGATATCACTTAGAGGTCTCCTCAGTGTGTATTCAACGCATCTTCAGTTTCTGCATATATTTTCTGGGACACAGGATCTTGGCGACTTTATTGTCACATTAGAAATATAAACCACTTCAGGAAACATTATGATAGTAAAAGGTACAAGATATAACTTTGTGGTGAGGGCTGTCTGGCAGCCAAGATTGCAGACAACAATTTACGTCAGTGTTCACGTCCTGAACCAAGGTCTTGAGAAAGGCAATAACAAAGTTTAACCTTGGGAAAATCACCAGGCAATCACAGCGGAGTTGGCGTGTAGAAATATGATTCGCAGATATGTGGCTTGATTTTCTGAGAAACGGCCACAAAGAGATAACAGAATAACATTCAGCAAGAAAGCAACCAAACAGAAGAGGTTGCTTCTCAGATAACAATAATGTACATAAAAATCTATAAATACCCCTTGATTTTCTAAATAAACAATCTATTGCCTGGCCCTTGTATTCTGTCGTTACAACTTGACATATTCACAGTAAGAATATGTGTGAGACACAAAACTAAAAGGCTAAATACAGTCAGACATTGCAATGATAAGTGTTAATGAACAAAATTCATAAGATCCCAAAAGTGCAGACGGAATCAAAATTTATTCAATAAACAAGTTGGTCAGACTATTTGAGATAATAGTCTCGCTCTGGCAGACTGCTATTTGTTGTAGTTGGTGATAACTGATGGTGAAATAGAAATCTGACTCGTGTTAGGAATCAAACCACTGACCTTCGGGTTATTAACCTGGATTTCTAGCATTTGAGTTACGAGATCTGAGAATTAACTAGATCACCGTTTCGCCGCAATTACTAACCATCGTATTAATAGCAGTCTGTCAACCCTGGACTGTCTCAGACACTTTCATTACCAATTAACAACCTGATCTTCTTCTTTTAGATTAGAATGATTTAGATCGGCAGGAGCTTAGTAGTTAGTGTTATGAGCAAAGAGAATTCGAGTATCATTCTTTCACATAACAGTTGGAAATCAGATGTGATAATTGCAGTGAAACTATGACTTGTTTGACGGTTGGGTCTAGAAACTCACCTAGTAGACCACTGGACCAGTAAATCTGTGTCTGCTGATTTGAATCCTACCAAGATCCTGACTTTAAGCGGTTAAACCGTCCAAACATAGAGGAGTAATATGACAGGTATGCCCTGAAACAAAATAAGGATCCTAGAACATTTGCAATTCCGGAGTAATTTACGTTTCGTGTCGTAAGAATCTGAAGAATTACAAATGGAAACTGATTAGTTGGTAGGAGAGGCAGCAAGGCAGAAATTCTCGTGAAATTAGAGAAGAACAAAGGGGATGAAGATGCCCAGCTACCAACAACAAATACAAATCACCATCAGTAAAGGGGATAAATTTAAAGGAGTGAGTCATTTTCACGCACATTGGAGGTATCGTTTCACTTGCAGGTGTGACGGATTAGGATGTCAAAGCCAGCAAGGATCTCATGGGAAAAGCAAGCTAACAATCGTTCATTACTCTGAAATTGGTGTGAAGATCTACACCAGTTAGCACAAAGAAAAAAGATCCGAATTTTTAACACTACGGTTAAGTCAGCGTGTGCTTCTATATGGTTCACGCATCAACGGAATCAATTCCAACAGGCTGACACAAACTTTTGTCAACAACTAGCTGACTTTACTGGCTTGATACTGAAATTCAGTACTGAATGACGGAATCTTACAAGAGGGTGCTCCGAAGGTGCAACCAGCGAGGCATTAACCTATGGATGAACCAATAATTATGCAGAAATAAATGTAGATGGGTTGTACGTACACTAAGAAGACTGTTTAGTGACACCGTACTCCATGAATGCACCCCAAGTGGGTCCCAAATAATAGTCAACGAGGTTGGTGTGGGTTCTAAGTTGACATGGAGGATATCATATAGAGAGGAAATGAAAGCTTGCGGGCACTCATGGAGTCATTTGAATGTTGTTTTGGGAAGCCAAATGGAATAGAGATGTGTCACTGACGCCCTGTGTAGCACTAGGAACTCAAGGGATTAGTAATAATAGCTTTAACAGATAACTTTAAAAAAGTTATCCAACCCCGTCACTCCTCTCCTTCTGAAAAAACAATTAACAGTTTAATGAACAAAGAATATGAAATAACATCAATCAGTAATAGATATATTTTACTCGATTGGTAGTGGTTAGCCATGGAGTCCATGATGCCGGTACACTCGTCTGAGGGGCCATGGGCTGGACGAAGCACATCTCCTTGATTCCATCATTAACCAACTAATATCATTTTAATCTTGAGGCATCATCTAAGTGTCTCCAGTGGGAACCAACATGTCTGTTTGAAGACCAAATAAAATCGATTGACATTCTTGTGAATATTATTCCCTTAGTGCTTCAAC